>BQNB010135463.1:0-18153 GCA_026074375.1 Tanacetum coccineum | reverse complement strand
CATAGAGTTCTGTCTGCACGGGGTTCTAACTTTTCTTTTGTGAGATCTTGTCGGAGCATACCTTCAACATATTCAGCAGTGAGGTTTTTAGGTTTTAATGCTTCGGTCTGAGCTTCTAAGATTTGTTTGGGAAGATTCAAGCCAATAGTCATAACTAAGGCTCGGACCCTTAATGGTTTAACCCTTTTTTTTTGCTTAATGCATCAGCAACCACGTTCGCCTTCCCCGGGTGGTAGCAGATTTCACAATCGTAGTCACTAAGAAGCTCCAACCATCGTCGTTGTGTCATGTTTAACTCTTTTTGGTCAAGGATATGTTGTAAGCTCTTGTGGTCGGTGAACATAATACACTTTGTCCCGTATAACTAGTGTCTCTACATTTTAAGGGCGAACACTACAGCTCTAAGTTCTAGGTCATAAGTAGTGTAGTTTTTCTTATGAATTTTTAGTTGTTGAGAGGCATAGGCTATAACCTTCTCGTTTTGCATAAGCATAACACCTCATCCTTTATGCGAAGCATCGCAGTACACAATAAAGTTTTCAGATCCTTTAGGCAAGGCTAAAATAGGTGCGCTACATAGCTTCTGCTTGATCAACTGAAATGCAATTTCCTCCTTTTCTCCTCAATCGAACTTTACATTCTTCTGAGTTAGTTTAGTCATGGACTTTGCGATCTTGGAAAAGTCTTCAATGAATCTTCTGTAATAACCGACGAGTCCTAAAAATTGGCGGATCTCTATTGGACTCTTAGGAGATGCCCAATCTTTAATTGACTCGATCTTTGCAGGATCTACATGGATGCCTTTGCTATCTATCACATGTCCGAGAAATTGTACCTTTGGAATCCAGAATTCACACTTAGATATTTTGCGTACAACTCCTCTTTCTTAAGTAATTCCAAAATTAGTTTGAGATGCCCTTCGTGCTCTTCCTTGTTCTTTGAATAAATTAGTATATCGTCAATAAAGACAATCATAAATTTATCCAAGTACGGATTACACACCCGATTCATGAGGTTCATAAATACAGCGGGCGAGTTTGTCAAACCAAAAGGTATCACTTGAAATTCATAATGGCCATAGCGCGTCCTAAACGCGGTCTTTGGAATATCTTCCTCACGAACCCTCAACTGGTGGTAGCCTGATCGTAGGCAATCTTCGAGTAGACACTCGACCCTTGAAGTTAGTCGAACAAGTCATCAATTCTAGGAAGTGGATAACGGTTCTTCACCGTTAACTTGTTCTGTTCACAATAATTGATGCACATGCGAAATGATTCATCTTTCTTATTGACGAACAAGACCGGGGCTCCCCAAGGTAAAGAGTTGGGTCTTATAAAGCCTTTGTCGAATAGTTCTTGAAGTTGTTCCTCCAGTTCTTTCATTTCGGATGGTGCCAACCAATAAGGCACCCGTGCTACAGGTGCAGCACCTGGTACCAAATCAATTTGGAACTCTACTTGTCGAGCTGGTGGAATACCCGGTAAGTCTTCAGGAAAGACTTCGGGAAAGTCTCTGACAATTGACACATCCTCGAGTCGCTTCCCTTTCGACTTGTCGTTGGCTATCTTCGTGGTAATGTGTGCCAAAAAGACATCACATACCTTTGACAAATACTTTTATGCTTTAGTGCACGAAATGATATTCAGTCTGGATTCTTCCCTTTGGTTGTTTTCATCGCCTTGAAAAATTAACATCTCTCTTCCAAAAGGAACATGTACAATCTTCTCATCACAGATGATCACTCCATGATACTTCGTTAACCAATCCATCCCAATAATGACGTCAAAACTACCGAGTGGGACAGGCATCAAGTCGATGTTGAAAGGATGATTCATGAAGTTTAGAGCGCAACCTTGAATTATGGTGTTAACTCTTATGATTTTCCCATCGGCTAATTCTATGTTATAATGATTTTCTAATGTAGTAGGGATAATGTCAATCAAGGCACTAAAGGTAGTAGATACAAAGCTCCTATCCGTACCAGTATCAAACAAAATTGTAGCATAACGGTTGTTGAGAAGAAATGTACTCGTGATGAAGTTAGAGTCCGGGCTAGCATCTCTTCCTCCCAAAGCATAAGCTCTTCATTGAGCTACGCAATTCCCGTTGCCATTCCCATTGCCATTCCCACGGTTCTTCAAATTTGGGCAGTTCTTCTTTATGTGTCTAGTGTTACCACATTCATAGCATGCCCCTGCCTTTTGATTCTTGTTGTTGGTATTGACCCAACAATCACTGGTAGCATGACCATACCTCTTGCAGTTTCCACACTTGGGTGCACATTGCCCGATGTAGTGGTAATTGCACTTGGTGTACAAAGGTAGGTTCCCAGTATAAGCCTTCTTTTTACTAGGGCCAGCAGTGTATGCCCTAGCTACATTTTGCTTCTTGTGGGGTTGTTGTTGCTGATTGTTTCTTGATGAATCATCAACCTTCCTCTTGTTGTCATTCTGCCTTTCCGCATAAGTGCGTAATTTCTGATCCATCAAGTCGTTAGCCAACTCGATAGCATCATCAAGAGTTTTGGGTCTTGCAGACATGACATTCCCATAAATGTTATCAGGAAGTCCACTGATGTACTTGTCAACCTTTTCGGTCTCATCAGCAAGAAATTTGGTGCACATCAAGGCTAGTTCTTGGAAACGCTGAGTATAGGCTGCAACATCGTTTCCCCTGACCCTAAGATTCCACAGTTTAATTTCAAGTTTCTTGATTTCACCTTTTGGACAATATTTGTCCATCAACTTCTTCTTGAGAGTTCCCCAAGTCATGGCATAGGCAGCATCATAACCTAAGGTTCTCACATGACCATTCCACCAGGTTAGTGCAACACCTAGCAGAGTGCAGGTAGCGAACTTCACTTGATTATCAATGATACAACCGCTAATGTGGAATACTGATTCCATCTTTTTGAGCCATTGAGACAAGCCAACAATGCCTTCAGTTCCCTTGAAGTTCAAGGGTTGGCATTTCATGAAATCGGTGTAGGAACAGACACGTGCATGTTGCACAGGCCTTCTGAGTCCTCCACCCGAACTTTGGTTGCATCATCCCGAGTATGAGTAGAGTTTCTTTGGATCACCCGATCGATCATAGCTTGAATGGATTCTGGAGTCATGGCGTCGTTTGCTCCTTGTCTTGTTACAGGCATGATTCTACTAAATCACAATAACACAATGTACGTGAGATATAATCACAATGTCGATACAAATGGATATGATAATAATAACTACACCACAACACAATGGAGAATGAATAAAATGAGATCAACCATGACATAATACATCCACATCTCATAACATAATGTCGAATCATACATGATTTGTTTGGATACAAAATGACTACTAATGATTTAGTATAGAAAATGAAAATACGTCCTAGAGTCTATTAGCTGGGAGTTACCCATAAAACTTAATAGACTATACAAGATAGCTAGAAATGAAAAGTACAACTAACAGCTACTACCGGCGTCCTCCATCGTATTAATCCAAGCTCTAGCCTCTAGCACCTGGGTACGCATCATTTGTCTGACTGCAAGATCCTCAGCGCTCTGGCGCTGCCACTCCATACGACTCATGTGAGTCTCTAGTGTCTCAATTCGTGCCAATAATGCCCTGTTTCGAGCCTCAAAACTAAGGTAAGCCTGGCGTACCTCACGCAACTCTGTCTCGTAAGCAGTCATCTGGCCTCTCACTACATCAATCTTGAGTCTAATGTCTCTGCGATCAGTCCGAACGTCATGAAGCTGTGTATAGAAATCCTCATTCTCTCGCCTGCGAACCTGTGCCTGGTAGCTGACCCTTAAGTTAACTTCCTCAATGGAAGTCATCATCCTATGCTCAGAAGCCTGTAAAGCTCTAATATAACCAACATCCTCTGCTCTGTCAGCAGCTCTAGCAATAGTCTAGGCATCATGACCAGGAATACGAATCAAACCCTGTCCTGCCTCAATAGTATCAACAAAATTATACTGACCTCTAAGTGGTCTAGCAGCAGCAGCAGAACTCTCTGCTACATCACACCCAGGTGGGGGAGCAGTAAGTATAAATCTCCTCTAAAGTGGCATGTCCTCCTTGGGGATGTCATCTCTCATACGGATCATGGCTGCCCTATGACCTAGTGGTGCCTGGTCATAGGCAGGGCTGGTGGGTGGTATAGGTGCGGCAACATGCTCAGCAATGCGTGCCTCCATGGATGCTGACATAGGTGACTCAAGTCTGATAGTCTTCCGTGCCCTACGAAGATATATCTGAGAAAAAGGGACCTTAGTCTGAGGTGATCTAGGTGTAGGTGCAAACTCATCAATCTCAAATGACTTTGTATCCCCAGTTGAGGGAACAAGGTCAACAACAGGTGCCGTAGAAGGGTCGGCCAGAGCTAGGTGCTCCTCCTCGTCCTCGTCCTCATTGGGCTCCTCATTCTCATCATTAGTATCATCATCATCATCGTCGTCATTATCGGAGGGCTCATCATCACCATCCTCTCCATCAGCAGGGTAGTCAGTATGGTCCTCCTCGGGATCCTCATCGTCATCCTCAGGCTCATATGGATAATTAATAGAATCCTCCTCCATCGACTCTGAGTCAGCAATGTGTCCAGGTGACTCAGCAATCGGTGAAGCGTCATCAGCATAAGGATGATCCTCGACCTGAATGTCATCATCTGATGGCACATGGTACTCCGGGTGCTCAGGCTCCGGAACGTATACCGGTACATGCTCGTCCAACTCTATGGGGTCAGGTACATAAGCAGGTGACAGTGGTGGTGCCTGCCCTTATTGGGCAACCTCCTTGTAGGGGTCCTCGCTGGCATTCACAAGTGGAATACCCCATGATGGTCCATTCGAATAAGAGGATATGGACGTATAGGTAACTGCAGACGATGCATTGTTTGATGACATTGCTAATCTGTAACCATAATATAAACTTGTATAAGTATATTATATAAGACCAGCAATAATATACGTAATGTAATATTAACACGTATATAACCTATGTAAGCATTTAGTATAATCAACTAATGCTAATATGATGCATGTCATGTAAGTATGTACACTAGATGCAAACTAGATGCAACACTACTTGTTTGTATGTATGTCCCTTTGAAAACTTTTGAATGACACAATGTTTGAAAACGGTTATAGACCAAGTAAAAACATTTGACCTGGTTCTCTATAACCTTGGCTCTAGATACCAATCTGTAACACCCCCAAAATGGGTCGCAGCGGAATATGATGTTCCGGGGGCATTACTTCATAGATCAATAGCACAAGATATGAGAATGACCTCTAAAAGGAGTCGTTTAAAAATTGATACATTGGATTTGTAAATGGTTTGTTACAAAAGCCCATAGGCTTAAATTGTTCAACTTGAAAAGTAAAGATTTCACAACATAACAATATCCCAAAATGTAATGCACGTAAATCTTTTTAGCGACATCACTTCAAAATACGACCATCCAATGTACCCATGACTTGCACCTTATTGACCTGAGAAAACATGTTTAAAACTGTCAACAATAATGTTGGTGAATTTATAGGTTTATAAATTTAATGAAGCGGATAGCAAGATTTCCCTGTAATAAAGCAACAAATACAATATCACAAAAATGTATTACGATATGCACTAAGCTCATGACACTGAAGCTAAAAAATGTATGTATATCAAATACATATAAGTGATGGTGCCCAATGTAGATGTTCAACCCGTAACATCTATGTGTCCGAAATGGTATACATTCGTCGTTTCCGGCCAACCGGTAAACTAGCAAGTGCTACTTGCCCGAACGGGGATGTTAATTCCCAAATAGATCTATTCATAACATTCGCGCTTACAATTCAGTAATTAACAGTTCATGATGATGGGCATAGTGGGTTTTAGCTACCTAGGCAAACTTGTAATATTTGAATTAAAATGTACTTGCATCCATTTTGTAAAACAGCATGATCTCATCCCCGAGATTTGATAAATGATTTAAAAGTGTAAAGTGGGGACTATAAACTCACCTTAGGTGAATGAAAGTAGGATATAGCAAATGAGTGACTCGTCACTTGGTAGTCCGAATGCAACCTAAATATTGTAGGTCGTATAAATATATTGCACTTGAATAATTTCACCTATATAATTAGAAAATAATAGACTATATACTTGCAATCTCGTCCCTAGTGTGTGCTTGAGTTTCATTTAAAATGATGACGTTTGAAAATAAATTCTCATGTTAACGTGGTCAACTTTATTGGTTCAATGCATTCAAAATATAAGCACGCAATTTACGACATCAGACTTTTTGGAAACTAGGTCACATATACTCTAAAACATTAGTTCAGTTCGACCCTTGGTTTGGTCTCTAAGTGCGTCAATTAATTAGACGAAATAGTGGCGTTTAACTAATTGAATAAGTGTAATTATACTTAAGTTTTACTATTTGACGACTTGGAGTTTTACAATATAATTATGGATTCGTTAGTTAATAGTAATGAAAACTAAAATTACATTTAACATCTCGGTCAGGTCATCTATAACTTTCGTCTTTTAAATTTTGTCTAACGAGGTCGTTAAATGGGTTAAAAACGTGGCTAAAGAGGTGTGTGTCGCGACTGGGTTCCAAAACAAAAAATAGAAATTTTGGCCAAGTATTTTTCAAGTGACTTTTGGCTGACTTTGTTCGCGGATTACAAACTCATTACTCAGTACTATGACAAACCAAGAATACTTTTGAAAACTAGGCCAGGAGGACAATAATTCATCTTTTATAAGTTTTGTGGTTAGGGGTCGTTATCGAGGTCAAAAGCGATGACAAAGTAAGGGGTATCGCGACCCTATATGTTAACAGTTTTAATTTGTTAAAAAACATGGCAGCAGTACTAACTTTATGATCAGTTTACGAACTCATTACTCAACCGTTTTCGATGATTCGAATTTCTAAATAAAGCCCACCATGTCAACTACAAAAATCCCCTATGTGCTGACCTTATCTCCAAGTTTAATTGGGTCGAAACAAAGCCTAAAGTCGACCCAACAGGGCAGTCTTAACACAGTGTAAAATGACAGATTTTCGCCTAACTTTGGGACCTTCTAACTTCGTCAATACTTGACGAAAACTAGTAATTCCAGGGGCAAAACAAAGTGTCCCATGTCCTATTTACGAAATGCACGAGGTTTGATTATATACTCTACTTCTAGTGGTTGAAGGGTGTACTCAAAGTCACTGGTGTGGGCTTCGTTTCATGATAACATAACATATGCGTTTTCCTTTTATCTAACCAACGAGTCTAATCTACAAATGGTTGACATGCTAGACCTATTACCCTCACATAACTGTTGGGATTCTAGATTTGATGAGACAAAATAAATAAAAGAATGAAACATAAGGACTAAATCTAGCAGATTGGAATTCTACAAGCTGGTGGAGAATTATGGAAGATTTAGTCAAAGATATCAAAAGATAAAGATTATGAAAGATCTCCTTATGAAGAAAGAAGATAACAGAAGATCAAGTTAAATGTTTAAAAGATTTATGTTTATCTCTTTGTAAAACCTAGATATCTCTAGTATATAAAGAGATATCAGGCATATGGTTTTAGGCATTCAGAAAACATAGAACTCTCCCAATGAGAGTCTAGAAAAACGTATGTGTGTACACGTTTAGTTAGTAGTTAGATTAATAGTTAGTTAGTTAGTAGCTCCAAGGTATAGAATTGGGGCAAGGTGGAAACGTATAGAATAAAAACCTTGTTTGATAATATACTGTTCTTTATATTCCGCTGCATATTTATATTATCTGTAAAAAATATCCTAGATGAGTCTTAAACGATCTCCATAATTGGTATCAGAGCAGGTTGCTCTTGATATCTAGGATTTTACTTAAAAAAAATAACAAGGATCATCGACAATAGCAGAAGATCAGAATTGATGAAGTTTGCAAAGGTTTAATCTTTGACGTTTCTGTTATTTAAAATCAGATGACACAAGGGCTTCGATTCTAACATTGATCAGATATGATTCATGTTATAGTAGTAGGTATTGAAGCTTCAAAGGTTTGTGTATGGTACAATAGAAGATGAAGAAGTGATGATGCTGTATTAGAATGTTTTTGGTGTGCGTTTGTGTTTGACTGTATTTTGACGCAGCTTGAGATTGATAGTGTTGCTGGTGGTAAATGATGCAGCAGGTGATCGTTTTTTCCCCCCCTTGTTTTGATGATTATGATTATATCTATTGGTGTGCAAGTAACATGGTTGTGATAGTGGATATTAGCAGATATGGTTTTGGATCTATTATGACAAGCAAACCCTAATTCTTATATTCGGTTTACGTAACAACTTCTTATAGCAATATACATTTAGTGCTGCATGTTTAAATGTTAATGTTTATAAATAATTAGTGTTGCTCAATGCCTACAGTTAACTTCAGGGATGCTTGGTTCCTGGTTTAGTGATGCTTTGGAGAAGCAGTGTGTGGGATAACGGTTTCTGTGGTAGGACTCATATACATGTTAATGCTATTTTGTGTGTGTACACTAGATCAATGTAGACATCTAGTTTATGTGGTGTAGCCTCAAGGTAATTAAGGTTTTCTTAATCCCTGTTATAGGTGGTAACCGATCTATACTAATTATATAGATTTGAGGCTTGGTGGAAACGTTTGGTAATAAAACCTTGTTCAAATAACATTGATGTTCTTTATTTAATTCCGCTGTGCATATTTTTATCATTATTATTGTTAATCCTAGATATAAGTTCTAATCAAACTTGAGCTTAACGATCCTATCAGGTGGTATCAGAGAAGGAAGGTTATGCTACCAGCACTAACAGAGTTTCTACTGTTAGTCCATCTGTTAGTGCTGCTAGGCAAAGTTTTGATAATCCTGATGATCTTTCAACTAATCCTCTTATGCCTGATTTGGAGGATACTACTGATCTTCTAAATACTAGTATCTTTAGTGGTGCATATGATGATGAAGATGAGGGTACAGTGGTTGACCTTAACAACTTGGAAACAACCATAAATGTCAGTCCTATTCCCACAACCAGAATACACAAGGATCATCCTAAAGACCAGATCATTGGAGACATAAATTCAACTACTCAAACAAGGAGGATGACCAAGATTTCTGAAGAACATGCTTTGGTCAGTTACATTAATAAGTAGAGAAGAACAAATCACAAAGATTATCAAAACTGCTTATTTGCCTATTTTCTCTCTCAAAAAGAACCCAAGAAGGTGATTCAAGCTTTGGATGATCCAAGCTGGATAGAAGCAATGCAACAGGAGGTATATGTGTGCCAACCTCCTGGTTTTGAAGATCCACAGTTCCCTGACAAAGTTTATAAGGTAGAAAAAGCTTTATATGGTCTACATCAAGCTCCTAAAGCCTGGTATGAGACCTTGTCTACCTACTTATTGTAAAATAGATTTAGGAGAGGTATTATAGATAAGACTTTATTCATCAAGAAGGATAAAGGTGATATCCTATTAGTGCAAGTGTATGTTGATGACATCATCTTTGGGTTCATAAAGAAGTCTTTATGTGTTGATTTTGAGCAGATGATGCACAAGAGAATTCCCGATGTGTTATTTAGGGGAGCTCATTTCTTTCGTAGGTTACAAGTTAAGCAGTAAGATGATGGATAATCTTCAATCGCCAAGACAAGTATGTGGCTAATTATATTGAAGAATTTGATTTTGACCACTATGAAGCAGGCAAAGAACTTCCAATATGAGGACTAACAAGGCATTGCTCAAGGATGAAGAAGCTGAGGATGTGGATGTTCATTTATACAGATCAATGATTGGATCATTGATGTACTTGACAGCTTCTAGGCCTGGCATAATGTTTGCTGTTTGTGCTTGTATAAGGTTCCAAGTTACTCCTAAAGTATCACATCTTTATGCAGTGAAGATGATCTTTAGATACTTGAAAGGTCAGCCTAAATTGGGCCTTTGGTATCCTAGAGATTCACCATTTGACTTGGAAGCATTTTCAGATAGTGATTATGCTGGAGCTAGCCTTGACAGGAAATCTACAAAAAGAGGTTGTCAATTTCTTGGCAAACGGTTGATTTCATGGCAATGTAAAAAAGCAGACTATAGTTGCCAACTTTACCACTGAAGCATAATATGTTACTGCTGCTAATTGCTATGGGCAGGTGTTGTGGATCTAAAATCAAATGCTTGATTATGGGTTCAACTTCATGAACACCAAGATTTACATTGATAATGAAAGTACAATCTGTATTGTAAAAAATCCAGTGTTTCACTCTAAAACCAGGCACATAAAGATTAGGCAGCATTTCATCAGGGACTCTTATGAGAAGAAGTTGATTCAGGTGATTAAGAATCACACATATCAAAATGTTATAGATCTTCTCACAAAGGCATTTAATGTTGGAAGATTTCAATATATGATTGCAAGTATTGTAATGCTTAACCCCTAAAGTATTGATTATGGGGAGGTTAATTGTATTAATATGCAGCAGATTATGTACAAATGATTCTTTAAATGGAATTAAACAGCAGCTAATGATGAAATTCAAGTTAGTACTGTTGGTCTACCTTACTACCGGTAAGTATACTTTCTACTGCTGTTATAATTAATAATGTGAGAACAGAGAGAAAGTGTGAGCTTAAAAGAAATGAGAGAAAGCAAAAACAGACAGAGAGAAAGTGTGAGCTCAAAAGAATAGAGAGATGTGTGAAGCAAAAATAGACAAAGTGTTTCAGTGAGCAAAAGAATTGAGAGATATAGTGAGCTTAAAAATAGAAAGAGAGCTTGTGAGAATCATCATTGATGTTGGAAATGCCTTTTGGAACAGAATTGAGTTTAAAACTAGTATCTAAAAGGTTAGTACTGCTAGGCATTACTTAGTACTGCTGGCTATTTTTTATTAGCTACTGTCTAGTATAAAACCTTAGTACTGCTACACTACCATTAGTACTATTTGGGAATAATAGATTTTTGCTAGTTAAATATAGCCGTTGAGATATTTCCGCCAACTAAATCTCTTATAGGTTTTCGTAATTTAGATAGTTGTGAAGAAAATGAGGTATGAGTTTTCTACTTTGAAGTTTGTTCAAATTCAGTAATTTGATAAGCCCTAATGATGAGATTGTTGCTGAGGATCAGCCATATACTAAGGATGCCTCACCCATTACTCAGTCACCTGAATATGTCCCAGAGCCGATCTTAAGGCGGACTCGGAGGAGGATGACGATGAGGACCCCGAGGAGGATCCGGTTGACTATCCTGCTAATGGAGGAGATGACAGAGATGATGAGGATGAGCCATCGGAGGAGGATGAGGATGATGATGTTGACATAGAGGCTGATGAGGATGAGGAGGAGGAGGAGCACCTAGCTCCTACCGACTCTGTAGTTGTTGCTTTACCATCTGTTGATCATGCCCCGTCTGCGGAGGAGACAGAGCCATTCGAGACTGATAAGTCTGCGGCCATGCCACCACCACACCCTGCATATCGTGTGACAGCTAGGATTTTTATTCCAGCTCCAGTACATGTACTAGCTTGGTCTGATTCAGAGGTTGCCAGACTTCTCGCTATATCTACTCCACCATCATCACCGCTCTCCCCCATGGTCTTCACCACTTCCCCAGATACCTTCTCCACCACTACCCTCGATACCATGTCCATCACTACCAGTATCACCACTACTACCAGTATCATCACCAGTGCCTGTGTTATCTCCATCACCACCTGCTAGTCCTATTCGTTCATTAGGCTATCGAGCTGCTATGATCTGGCTGAGAGCTGAGGCCGCATCTAATTCCCATTCACTACCATTACTACCACCCTTCATACTCTCCCACACTAGACCAGCTGCACCATCATCAGGGACACCACCCTTGCATTTACTCTTTATTGACCGTAGAGAGGACAGACCCGAGGTTACCTTACCACCTCAAAAGAGGTTAGGTATCGCTCTTGGTCCTGCATACGAGGCCAGAGAGAGCTCGTCTGCTGCTGCTGCTAGACCGGCTGGAGGTCTTAGGGTAGACTATGGCTTCGTAGCTACTAAGGATAGGGAGATCAGGCGTGATCCAAAGAGAGAGGTTGGATATGGGATCACCGACTCATGGGATATCGGTTCGTACATCATGAAGATTTTATCTAGGGTTTCGCTGCTTGTTACGTGATGTATTACATGATCATCTTATGTTAATTTGATTGCTACACATGTGTTATCACGCATCTTGATTTGTTGTACACGTACACCTTGAAGATCTTCACGTTTTCAAGAATGATTAGGGATTGCTGCTACATTAGGTTCTTTGAAGAAACCCTAATCAACAGTTGATGGTCATAATTGTTTGATCATGATTTTGAACATTGTATGAAGATGTGAATGTGTGAAAAGCATAATGAATAAGAGAAAGATAAGGTTCGTGGCAGCGATAGCAATATGACAGCAGGTGGCAGGTTCAATGATTCAAGCTTTTGTAAATATATCATATGGGGTAATATACGTGATGATATGTTCTATTATAAAGGTTCATTGGTGAATCATTCATAACGCTGGACCTTCATTATTGTGATTTGATTTTGTGCTGTTGATTTTTAATGATACGATCTCAACGTGAAGAAAGAAGAGATCGGTTACAGCTATTAGCTATGTGTTGGTTTGGTCAAACATGCGAATTTGATAGGATTTAAATAAAGAAGTGATTGAGTTATAAAAGATGTGATCTGTTATAATTCTATTTTTTTTAATATGGCAGCTTGTAAAGCAAAGTCAATATTGTTATTGTGTTCGTTGCTATTCAAGATGAGATAACAAGTGCATACATGTTTGTGAATAGTTGATACTGTTCGAGCACAGCAGCTATCTGTTATTACTACTGGTGGGCTTCATATTACTACTGTTGGTAGTACCTTATGTTACTGTTATAACATGTGCATGATCAAGATGAAAAGATAAGAGATATTGGACTGCCAACAGAAAGTGAATCTCTAATTAATGCTGCCAAGGTATGAAGGTTTATAGTGTTCGAGTATATTAGTGCTGCTTGCTTTATATATTAATGTTGTTCGAGCAACAATGAAAAGTTTTAGTACTGCCAAGAAAGGTCAGTACTGCTTGTTGAATTTTAGTACTGCCTGAGTCGTCCGACAAAGCAGTTTGTACTGCTAGGCTTGTCCAATATCAGACAGTGCTTGGTTTTCGGATAGATTTGGATCTCGGACAAAACTATTTTTCAAATAGTTTATTCTTATTGATTTTATGGCTCGGTTTGGAGATTATTTGAAGATGTGATTACGAAGACAGTTGATTATTGCTTATTTGATGTTGTAGTTGGGTTTCACAGGTGCGTGTCTTATCATATCTTAAAGTATAGTTTTGCAGACTATGACTTTAAAGATAACTTGTTCGTGCTTACAATGGTGTGACGAAGACTTGTCAAAATCTAGCAAAGGTGTGTGATTTTTCTTATGGTGCTCAATGCTCACATTTGCTATCACTTAGTATGTGTCTCATAGAAGATGAGGATTTTGTCAAGAGGTTGCGGTCTACTTATATTTCACAGATTTATTTATAAGTTCGACGTCACGTGGATAGTGCAAGACATAAGACACAAGTTTGGGAGATTCAACTTCTTCATCAAATTCGTTATACTCAGTTTTCTTCATCAGTAATCACTACATAGAGCCTACATAGTTCGAGATTCAAGAGATGGTAAACATATTGGTTTCAGGGGAAGCTTTTATTGGATTAAATGTTTAACCCATTTACATGCACCACTTGAGGGGAGTGTTTACAAGTTTGAATTTCTACAGAAAGACCCCTATTGGATTTTTTGGGGTGGATTACAAAAAGGGGAAGAAGACTACAGAGATATGATTTGCAGCTTATTATGTGTGGTGACATAGTCAAGGATTCTAATTCTTATCTTAAATCAAGGGGAAGCATTGAAGATTTTGTTTCATTTAGAGAGATGATTACATCTCAACTTCTCTATTTAAGGGGAAGTTCGTACTCGACTTTGTTTGTTTTGTCATCATCAAATAAGGGAAGATTGTTGGGATTCTAGATTTGATGAGACAAAATAAATATAAGAATGAAACAAAAGGACTAAAATTGTAATTAAAGAAATCTTCAAGCTGGTGGAGAACATGAAGAGAAAGATGAAGATTTCAGAAGATCTCCTTATAAAGATAAAGATACAAAAGATATTAGAAGATATTCTTAAATGTTTTAAATATATTGTTTGTTCTTATCTTCTATTGTAATCCTTGATATCTCTCTATATAAAGAGATTATCAGGCATATGGTTTAGATATCCATCCATAGAAAACTAGAGCTCTCCTAATGAGAGGCTTTGATAGTTATTATAGCAAATCGGATCCAGGGGCAAAACGAAGTGTCCCATGTCCTATATACGAATAGCACAAGGTTTGATTATATACTCTACTTCTAGTGGTCGAAGGGTGTACTCAAATTCACTGGTGTGGGCTGCGTTTCATGATAACATAACATATGCGTTTTCCTTTTATCTAACCAACGAGTCTAATCTACAAATGGTTGACATGCTAGACCTATTACCCTCGCATAACCATGGCCCATGTTTCATTAGTCACTTCACAGTTTTATGGGGTTTCACTCGTTATTTCGTTATACATCAGTAGGTAATAAAATGGGTTTTGTTTCTTAATAGATTTCAAGCACACATCATGGACACAAGAATAGCATATAGTAGATAAATAAACGAAAGTGATTGCTCACAGAAAACGTAGGGATGAACGCGTATAGAACTTGACCCAACTGAGATGATGCGCGCACAACTGTTACCACTCACGTATACAAAATCGAACGCCCCAAACAAATAACTAGTCGTGGCTACTTGCACCCCTTATGATCACCACCCGCACTTTTACTTGCTGCCTTAATGTGGTCGACTAACAGGGAGAACGAAAAAAGAAAAAAAAACAAAGAAACCTAATTAGGGTTTTTTTGGATTTAGGGTTTATGATGAATGTGATGGTGTAATGTTTGCGTTTTGTATGTGTGTCGAACAGCCAAGAGTAAAAGATCAAAGAACAATGGTGAAAGAAGTAGAGTTATGAACCTGATGGTTTGTATTTTCTGTGACTTTTCCTTCTGAGTTTGCAAAGGAGTAGGTAAAGTTTTATATACTCAAGTGACATTGCATGTATAGTGTTCCATTCTTGGGTTACGATTGTATGTTGATTCATATAAGGCAAAGAATTTTTGGGTTTAAACATGGTCAATGCATAGTGTTTTAAAGGTGAGTACTGTTGGTTTGTGTGGGAAGCAGAAACAATGAAGAAAGCAGCTTAGTATTCACGTGGTCTTTGAGGATTGATAAAAGGAGACAATAGGTTTTATACATTGGGTAATAGGGTTATAGATAGAATGGATCTTGTATATCTTTACCCAAGTTTGAACATTTACAAATTTGTAGAGTTGGGAAAAGATGTACACGAGATTTGTCTAGTTTTTAGGAAAGTTATATTAGTTCCTTGTATTATATTTATGGTTTGAGAAATTTTGTTGTATGAATTATTTGAAGACAATGGAATAAATATAAAACTCATTTTTGTTTACTTATCATCATTTAATCCTAAGTTGTGGTGAAAGGAAAAAGAATAGAATGCATTCGTTTTTGGTTAGTTAAGGTGTAGAGAAATTTATAAATATTTCTTTAATTTAGCGTAGAACTAATCACGTTATTAGAATGTCTTGATTAAGTGTTGAAATATATAAGTACGTATGAGTATAGAACCGGGTATGGAAGTTTATATGTAGTAACTTGCTAACAATTTGATATTAAAGGCAACCGTGAAAAAGCCCAACAAATAAAATATATAAATAACGGAACACTTGAAGTCGTAACATGACCTGAAAACACGGGGTGTTATACTGGACAGGACTCACCCAAGGACTGTCAGAGATGGGGTAGATTAATCCTGCGTCAAGTAGCTTTATGAATTCCTTCTTTACTACCTCCTTGATGTTAGTGTTTACTCGTCTTTGAGGTTGGACACTTGGTTTGAACTCGTCTCCCATAAGAATTTTGTGAGTACAGAAGGATGAGTCGACCCCTTTATGGTTTTTTAGGACTTCGAGCAGCCTCATTTTTTTACGGCAGATAATGCGAAGGAGATGACCACTGGGAGTTGGTTGTTTTCCTGGAGGAAAACATACTCAAGGTGTTCGTGTAGTTCCTTCAGTTCTAGTTTGGGTGGTTCGACGCTTGAGGGTTTCAATCGATTTTCCGGGGCTTTCCACTCAAGTGGCTCGACCGGCTCTGTCCTATGGTAGAAAGAAACGGCTTGTACTTTGTTAGAATCTCCCTCTTCTTCTTCTTCAACCCATTGTTCTCGGACAAGCTTTGCGGTGTGATCGGCGCAGTACAAATAATAGTCACGGGAGTGTTAGGATTTCATGGATTTCCCAATGTTGAAGGTGACGGTTTCATTTCCGACTCTTAGACTCAATTTTCCCTCGTGAACATCAATTACAGCCCGTGCTATGGCGAGGAAAGGTCGTCCTAAAATGATCAGGACTAGCTCGTCTTCATCCATTTCCAAAACTACAAAATCAACCGGAATTATGAACTTATTCACCTTTACCAAAAGGTTCTCGCAGACCCCGAAGGGGTATTTGACGGATCGGTCAGCCAGTTGAATACTCATTCTTGTTGGTTTTAGTTTAGAAATTCCTAATCGTCAGAAAGCGAGTGTGAGCATACAAGATTGATACTATGCCCCTAAATGCAGCTCAGGGAGTTTCATTCTACAATCTGCCAAAAGGTCCCTGGTAATACAAGGTAATGAGAAAACCTGTTCCTGGGTCTCCCTCTTTCTGGGTAAGTTCCTTTGGATGATAGTGGACACTTTCTTTACTACATTAAGTTTGACTGAAGAGGCTGCTTTCTCGAGTTTTTCCTTATGGGAAAGAAGGTCTTTTAGAACCTTGGCTCCCTTTGGCATGTGGATCATGGCTTCTAAAAATGGAAGATTGATATGAATCTGCTTAAAGATGGATGGAAGTTGCTTCTCTTCGTCATCCCATTTTTGCTTCCTGACTCGAGAGGGAAAAGGCAGATTTGATGACTTGGAGGGTTAATAGAAAATGGGAGACCAGGGGGGCTTCTTCATCTTGTATAATGCTTGATTCTGCACCCTTAGGCATTTCTTTTTCAGTCGCCCTGTCAGCGTGGTTGGCAGGCGTTGATTGCGATGGGGCTAGGAAATGTAGGTCTCGAGTGCTAACTCCAGATCTAGTTGGTATAGCAAAAGTTGGTGCCTTTAGTTCATAGGTTTCACATTTCCCGATCGTGGAGAAGATTTGGGAGAATTGCTCATGCATCTCCTTACGGTGCTGGTCGAGCATTTCTCCTGTCCCTTTCGTGTGGAATTTCTTTTCGAGCATGAAGTTGGCGAGTTCATCTTCAAACTTGCTTCTAAAAACCCATTCAGGTCCATCCTCTCCTTCTTTTTTTTTGCTATTCCCCCATGGTGGGACATCTTCGTTCTGATATAATCTCATAAGGGAAGGGTCGTCATAAATATCTCCCCCGGATAAGCATACCTGTTCAGTTGGGTTGTTCTGTTTGCATTCTTCGGCCTTGTGGGGTCCTCTGCAGTAGTCGCAAATAAGGTAGGGTTTTTTTAACCCAACTACTCGAGTAGGTGTTTCGAGGTAGGAGATTTGGTTGCATGCCCTTTTCAGACGTCCCCTAAATGTAGGTTGCATTGCGTCCGCAATGGAAGAAATGTTCATGGATGGTAATGGGTCGTCCTACAGATCGTCTTGGTATTGGACGTATTCTTCTATTTGTTTCCACCCCTCTTCTTCGGTGAGAGAGTTGAAACGGAATAGAGCGAATTGATCGAGTTTTACAAGGTTTTCTGGAGATATATTGTCGTGAAAGATTTGTACCAGAATTCATTTTTGTATTCCATGATGGGGGACCTGTTTGATCAGGTTCTGGAAACGTATCCTGGCGCTTTTGATGGATGGTCCGCTCAGACTACACCTTAAAATACATATAATATAATAAAATATCAAATATATAGTAAGGTTAGTCTAAAAGCAGCATCAATGATACCGAGAAGTAGTATAGAGTTTTCCCGGGTCGTAAATCCCCAACGAGGCTGGAATGGTAAATCGATAC
>BQNB010135462.1:0-18153 GCA_026074375.1 Tanacetum coccineum | reverse complement strand
CTTTTGCCTTGGTCAAGGGCATTCGGTTAAGATCTGTATTAGGGTTGCTATATAAGTATATACTATACCACGAATCAATAACCCTTCTTGAAAACCCTTTCAATCACCTCAAAAATACAAGGTATATACTAGGTTGTCATTTTTACTAGTGTGGTTATTTTGTGATCTATAAAATTGTATGGAATTGGTGTTGTGGTGGTTCTAGCTTATGGCAAGGGAGGAGAAAAACAAGAGAGGAGACTTTTGTACCAAGATTATGAGAAATGGTATTAGACATAATGGTTTTTAGATGGAAGATTACATGCAATTAGCAATGACATGTGTCTTAGACACAAGTTCATATCATGCCACACCACCCTTGTGGTGATTTCATCATAATTTAAATTTTGTTAGTGATAAAATTAAACATTTAGGGTATAAATTTTAAGATAGGTAGGTAGTTTTGAGGCTAACGGGTATAAACGTAAAACATAACAAGAGTTAAGGCGGAACCACGAAGTAAAAACGAACACAGTAAATATATTTCTACATTAATTGGGATACTTTTCTGAAAATCTTAAATTACGTACGGTACAAGACGAATAATAATTATATACATTGCTTGTAAAGATTTTACGTAAAATAAGAAAAATGCACGTAATATGAAAAAATAAAAACGAATGTAATAAAATTATTTCTAACATAGAATTCGCCGGTTCTTTGTAAACGTCATGAAAATTACAAATGTAAGCCCTAATTCTCCCGGTTAGTCATGAGTTCATATCTCAACATAAAAATGAAAAATATAATTAATACTCGAGAATAAAATAAAGACTTGAAATTGACGGATTGTCACAAGAGGTACTTAGGAAATAATACATCAGGATAGCATACAGTTGAAAACACTTATATTCATGGTTTATACCATGTATCTCCCCACGGAGTTTAGAAAACATGTATAAGTGCGACTACGAACTCACCTTGATAAGGTAGTTGATTGATTTGAAATTTATTTCAAATGAGAGTAAACGGCCTCGTCACGCAACCTGAGATAATATGTCAAGTCTTAGTTTGATTGCAAACTTTATTTTATAAAGTTTAACGGTTTGTTATCTTGTGAAAACATCATATCACTGTTCGGGCTATCATAATCCAGAGGTCATGTAGTAAACGTTTGAGGAGCTAGGACACTTTAAATCGTAAATCCAGCAACTCGTCAAAACGTCTACCCAAATGAAACCCCTTACATGAAACTCCCTAGTAACGTGATACGTTATAGATTAAATGATAAGATTTTATCATTTTAGGTTTCTTCAAAAGCTAGCGGATGATAAATTATGTTATATTTATAACATAATTGTTTTATAACGTTTCGATCACAAATGTGTCGGGTTTTAATAAAGCCGAGTCTTATAATATTTAAATATATTTTTATAATTTATAAAAATATTACATTTTATACCTTTAAGAATGCAATATGACAATATATACCCTTGGTTTATATATATTTACAAAGTTAATTGATAAGTGTAGAATACACATATCCGTGTGTACCTAAAATAACCCAATTAAACCCAAAACAGACCAAAAATAGCTAAAATATGCTTGTATTTGTGTTTTGTGTGTGCAGGTACGGATATATCAAAAATCACATGAAAACCGTCAAAAACGGGCAAGCACAGACACGAGAATCAGAAGAGTACAAAAAGAAGCCAATGATTCAAAGCCGAAGCCAGAAAAGTCAAGCCTCAGTCAAATCCAGTCAAGATGGTCAAAAAATTGGTCAACAAAAGTCAACCAATAAAAGACAAAACCCAAAATGTTTCACTTTAGCCCTTCAAGTTTCACCAAAGTAAAAAAAATAACCCCTCACCTCTTATTGGGCCCAAGAAACCTTATTGGGCCTGAAAAACCCTAAAATTCCTTACCCGGATCCAAGTCCATGACCTAGCCCATTTCCCTTTTCATTAACCACAAGGACTGAACTTGCAATTTCTAAAAGTTCTTTATAACTAGAAATAGAGGAAATAAAGACAAGGACCATTTGTGTCATTAACCCAAAGTTCGAAAATGTTTTACCCGTTTTCAGTTATAAAAACGCACGAAGAACCATTTACTGTTCATTCATCTCTCCCATTTCACCAAGCAGTTAAAACAAAGGGCAAATCAAAATCAATGGGCAAAAAAACTAAGAAATAAAAATTATTCATGCAGACTCAAGGTATATCTATCTGTCGAAGATGGCAGACTCAACCTGTATCTATCTGCTTAACACGGCAGACTCAAGGTATATCTATCTGTCAAAGATGGCAGACTCAACCTGTATCTATCTGCTTAACACGGCAGACTCAAGGTATATCTATCTGTCAAGATGGCGACTCAACCCTGTATCTATCTGCCAAAAACCAAAGGTGTCTCAGGTCTTATACCTTAGATTCGACAAAAATTCATTCGGGAAATTGATACCTTGATTCGACAAAAGGTCGTCTCGGGACTTATACCCTAATATTCGACACCAACAAAAGTCGTCTCGGGAATTAATACCCTGGATTCGACATAAAAAAAATTAAATAACTATATTAAAAAATCAAAACAGCAACTATTTGATGAGCCGATCAAAGATAACTTCATGTCACCATAACAACTCCAAAACAAGTGCCACATCATTGGGGTTGCTAATTAATATCATTGTCTTCAAAGTCATCGAGATGTGTGTTTGATTGAGGTGGGTTTAGGGTTTGACGGGGTGGTTTAGGAGGCGGCTCAACTTAGCCACCTGGTCTGAGATCAAACTGCTCCGATACCATGTAAGACATGTAAAAACCCCGTAGGTTATGATTTATTTTCAGCACTATTTTTCGATTTAAAGAGATAAGAAACCCTAATGGACCCTACCCATTAAGCCGGGCTTGGGCCTTATTTATTTCTCTAACAGGTTTTTGGTTGAATATATTAAAGACGAGTTCTAAGGCTTCTTCTTCTTTATCTTTGGCTTCTAATCCGATCTAAGGACTTTACTTCTCTTCTACGACATATATAGAACATGATTTGAGTATGTGTTGAGTTTTAGAGATGAATTGAAAGAGTATGTATGTATGCGTGTATATATAGGGCTAGGGAAACTTGGAGGCCAAGTTTAGGTAAATGTATGGCACAAATTACTTGGAGTGGTGGCCAAGGTGGATGGTGTAGGGACCAAGAAGGCTAGTATGGGAGTATGAAGAGCTTGGATCGTGTGTAAGGCTGTGAAAGGGGTTCGGTTTTTAAGGAGTGAACATGGAGGTGATTTTGCTTGATGAGCAGTGTGTGACTAAGTGTTGTGGGTGCTAGGTTGATGACGAGGTGATGAAGGTGGTGCGTGAGGTCATTGTGCTTGAGGTGCTTGATTGATTAGAATTAGGTTTAGAAGTTAGTTTATGGGGGAGAGTTCATGGCTGTTTTTAGCAGCCAACATGGTCCGGTTAACTGGTTGTCATTTACAAACCGTATCGATTAAGCTTAAACCAGGATCAGTGTTAGATATTTTGAGTCTCTACAAACTTTAGTTTTAAATATTTTGGGGTGACTATATAAAAATTTAGAGATAATAGTACACTTTATTATTAGGTGTGTGTTAGGGAATAATATTTTCTGGCGGTTAAAACCTTTTACCATTTCGGCTATAACTAATTCATCCGACATCGAATCGGGTTGTGTCAATCGGCAAAATGATCACAAGACATAGGGCTACAACCTAGTATTTTTACTTAATACCCAAAGCGATGATTTCTTCTAGATATTGTTTTATCAACGGATCAGATTTCTTTTTTTTTTTTTTTTTTTCTGAAAAACTTTGAACTAGTTTAAGGGTGTAACGGATTTGCTAGGGTTTTCGGGTTTAGAATTAAGGTTTAGGTTTTAGGGTTAGTGTAGGAGCTGAGATTGGAGAGGGAAAAGTGTTTAAATATTATGTATTGAGTGCTTGTAATTAGTGCTAAAGAGGTGGTACAAAATCCTTAAGATTTTAGAGGGAGATGAGCTAGTTTGAATTCTATGCTTTATTGGCTTGTACATTGAGCTCAAATGAGTTGTACTTTGTTTTTAGGAGGGAAAATGTGATTTAAATATTATGAATTAATCACTTGTACATATGCTTGAAGGCTTGTACATTCATTTTGTATTACATGAAGTTAGGGTTTTGATATAAAATATAAAAATATTACATTTTATACCTTTAAGAATGCAAAATGACAATATATACCCTTGGTTTATATATATTTACAAAGTTAATCCTTTTAATATAACTTTTAAAATCTTTAAACCTTTAACTTTCAAGTATGACAAAACAAACCCCTGAAGTTTAACTTTAGAATAATTACAATTTCAGCCCCTTTAATTATAAGTTTCAAGAATTTACAATATATACCCCTTTGCATGAAAACATTTGCGAATTTAGTCCAAAAACCATAATATTGATATTTTTGATTTAGAAATCAATTTTGCAGGTTATAGCTTATTAATATAAGCTAAAATAAGTAACTTTTACGAGCTTATAGCTTATAGAAAGAGCTTGTGAACTAGAAATACCAAAATGGGTGCGTTTGGTTTAGGAAAACCAAACCGTATGGTTTTGTTGGTTCAAGGCTTGAACAAGTGACTTACACATGATCTAATAAAGCTAATGAAAGATCTAAAACGAAGCAAGAGCTTATAGAACAAGATTGAAGGCTTACTAGTACTTGAAATGATGAAAATGGGTCGAATGGAGCAAAAACAACTTGAAAACTTAAAAGATGAATCAAGAGACTTCTTTCTTCTTGTTTCTTGGCTTCTACTTGCTGTATACTTTCTTCTTAATCTTCCTTGGACTTGTTTAGATCATGACTTGAGGTAATATGAAGTTTTGATGGTGAATATGAATGTATGTATGTATGCGTGGGTATATATAGGGTAGAGAAGGAGTAGAGGCCAAGTTGGATGGAGTAAGGACCAAGTAAACTTGGAGTGGGGTTCAAGGTTCAACTAGGGTGACTAAGGAAGGCTATGGAGGTATAGCTTAGCAAGGTGGAAGAAGATGGTGAAGTTAGGGTGGTGACAAGGGTAGTATATAACTTGGTGGCCAAGTTGGATGATGGTGGTGCTAGGGTGCTTGCTAGGTGACATGTGGATGAAGGTGGTGGTGAGTTCATAGAGCTACTTGAGGTGCTTGAGGTGCTTGAGGTACTTGCTAGCTTAGTTTTTAAGTTAGAACTAATTTAGGGGTGGCGAGTTCATGGCTGTTTTTGGACAGCCAACATCGGTCCTAGTAAAATGGTTGTCATTTACAAACCGTAATTCTGATTAAGCTCAAACTAGTGAGCATAGTTAGATATTTGAGTCATCTACAACTTTTAGTTTTACATATTTAGGGGTCACTATACAAAACTTTAGAGATAACAACCATTTATTACAGGTGTACAGAATCTGCGCACTTTTGCCATTTCGGCTATAACTAATTCATCCGACATCGAATCGGGTTGAGTCAACCGGCAAAATGATAACAAGACATAGGGATACAACCTAGTATTTTTACTTAATAGCCAAAGCTTATTGAGTTTTCCCAGATCCTATGTTTTATCAACGGATCAGATTCTAAAAATTATGAACTAGTTTAAGGGTGTAACGGGTTTGCTAGGGTTTTCGAGTTTAGGATTAGGGTTTAGGTTTTAGGGTTAGTGTAGTACTAGTTAAGGTTGGGGTTTAAGAGAAAAGTGTGCATTGGAAGCTTGTAACATGTGCTTAAAAGGTGGTACGAAATTCCTAAAGAAATGGAGGGAAAATAAGCTCATTTGAATTCTATGCATAGTCGAATTGTACTTTGAGCTTTAAGGAATTGTACCAAGGTTTAGGAGGGATTTAATATTCAAAAATTATGCATTGTACACTTGTACACATGCTTTGATATCTTGTACATTTATTTTATATGTAAACATTACATAAAGTTAGTTTTGATATAAACGTTAACGTTTAATGCTTGTTTTGAAATAATATTTTGAAAAGTATGTTAAATGGATAACGTATTTGGTAAAAACGATATTAGAACATAGAATTGACATATTAGGACGTTTACTTGCTATAAACGTAGATATAGTTGGTATTGGTAGGTTGCGTGAGCTCGTTTACTTTGGTTATGCAAGTTACGTTGCATAAAGAGTGGAATAAAGCAAAAATATTCCCGTGAAAATAGTTGTACTTAATTTAATAAGTAGATATTACATTGATGAAAATTGCATCTAATTTAATAGATGGATAATTACATTGATGAAAACTGTGGGTTGTTATATATCTTGAGTAGTCATCAATCATAATCAAAGCATAAGAGTTTCCTCCGTGACTTTGAGTGGTTGATGGACCAAGTAAGTCAATGTAGACAATATCTAAAACTCTTTTACTTGACATTTTGTTTTTAGATTTATGGTTAGAATGGACTTGAACTTTTGTTTTGCATATGTCGCAAGAATGGTTATCAAATTCTATCAAAGGTAGTTTTCTTACAAGGTGTTGGATTACCCTTATATCAATATGTCCTAGTCTACGATGCCAAAGAGTTGAATGATCTATTATGGATGCAAGACAAGAGATGTCCTTAGTGATGATCATGTTGCAAGCATTAGCAAGACTATTATTACCAACCTATCAAAACTTAAAGGGGACTTACCTTCACCAATTTTGTTATTATGGTATGTATGAGGTTTAATCACTATGCTTGATTGAAGTGCAACCTTACTTTTTGTGATATATACATTCAAAGAATCTACTAAAGGATGATGATTCTGATGTGCCTATAAAACAAACATGAAACTCAAACTCTCGGTCCCCATTGTCTTTTGGGTCCATTAAGGTTAGCATAAAACATTTCCAAGCTATACATTCTTGGATCTTGAAGCATGATGCTTATTGTTTCTAGACCAAACTTTGAGAGCATTGGTAAAGAAATATTTTGATGACGAGGCTCCTCTCTATGATGAAAATTTGTTTAATGAAAATTTTGGTTTGGGTAAGAGTTATCTCTCCTATAAAAAGAATTATGAGCTTAATCATGATATGGTTTGTAATGATAATGATTTCTTTTTTTGAGATGGAGGTTGAGGTTTTTAAAAGGGGATTCTTTTATTGTAAAAAGACATAGGTTTGGATTTGTAGAATGAGCTTGATGCATTTTGTGAAACTGGGTTGTAAAATTTTTTCATGCTCTCTTCACTTAAGATTGGGATTTTAAGGCCATAATAATTGTTTCCATTTGTTTGAGGAACTACAGGCTTAGAGTGATAATTAATCAAGTTACCTTTATCAAGTGGTCGTATTTGACTTAATATGTCATCCAAAGCATTTTTATTCTTTTTGAATTTTGAAAAGTTGATGGATGTGTTTTGAAGCTTAGACTTATCATTTTTTAAAGAGGTAACCATATGTATGAGTTTTTCACAACTCGAGCATGGTTCAATTACCTCTTTGATTTTTGATATCCTTAGTTGCTTTGATTTTAATCTCAAGTTCATTTGCTTTATTAGTGAGTTTATTTGTTTCTTCTTGTAAAATTCGTTTTTCCTTTTATAAAGCTTTAATTCTTTCTAAAAAGTCCTCGTTTAACTCTATGAGTTCAAAATTATCATTCTCTAGGTTTTCTATACTTAAAACTTTATTTGAACATGAGGGATTTAGATGTACCTTCTGAGATCCGACTGCCATGAGACATGCTTCTTCAAGATCATCTTCATTGTTCTCATTCCAGGAGTCTCCAATAATGACCATTAAATCTTCTCTGTGGTGATGTTCATGATGGCTTGTATATCTTCCCGAAGACTTACAGTTCTCTTGAGCCATGAATCTTTACTCAACTTTTTTCAAAAATTGAAATTAGGATTTTGAATTTTTTTTAAAAAGAATTTTCAACTTAAAATGACTTCTCGAGAAGGTTTTAATGCTTGAAAACTTGAGCAAGCTGCTTTGATACCAATTGTAGAACCATAGAGAGGAGGGAGGGTGGGTGAATACGGTTTTCTTGACTTCTTTGAAGTCTATAAAACTTCAAGTCTTCAAAGAACCGAGTGATTCACTAATCTAATTTGCAATTAGAACAAAGAGTAGATAGAGAGAGAAAGAGACACCACGATGTATACTGGTTCGGGAAGGGGGGGGGGGGTTTAGACCTTCCAAACGTCCAGTTGTGAATCCACAACTCCAATACTATACTAGTATAATCCTTATGGTGGACTATAAACTGTATTACAAATTAACTCCACCGACTTTCAACAAAGCTCATCGCTCACATAGAAGAGTTACTACCTACGGTATCACGCCCTCGGAATCCACCCCTAAGAACCCCTGATTTGACTTAACCTATAACTCTAGAATCCTTCCCCTTTGAAGCTTATCAAACCCCAGCTAGATCCCTAATGATCTAGGCTCGATCCAACGGATACAAGACTTCCCTTACAACTCGATAATGAAAGATAGTTTGATTTAAGAATCAAATCCCTAAACTAGCCTAGAGTCTCAATTCTAATAGAAAGGGTATGAGAAAGAAGACCCTTGAGAAAACACACAAGTGTGGATTAAGCACTTGTCTGGCTCTCTTACGAAGATGTGTGTTCTCCAATAGATGATAGAGGAGAAGATTAAGAACACTTGATGTTTAGACTTAGAGGATTAAAGAAGTGAAAAGAGAGGAAATAATGTTTGCAAGATGTGAGAAATACAAAGGCCAAAAGTGTGTATTTATAGGCCAAGAAACTTAAAATGTTGAAAAACATTTCTAGTCTGGCGCATTGCCCACGCGCCAGCACATGGCCAGCGCGCCAGATTTTCGAAGATGTTTTCTTCGGGACTTGGCTTTTTAAGTACCCTTACTTATTAAACCCCTAATTGTACTTCACGCTATGACATTTCAATCATTCTTATGCTCAAGTTTAACCAACTCAAATATCCATTTGATAAAAACGTTTGTGAAGTATTGAAAGCATTTTTCTTGTCCGATATTGTAAAGAGAGAAAAGAATTATCAGAAAGGGGTATTTTGGGTATTCCTCAAATGTGTTACTAGACTATTTAGGATCCAACTAAAGATAGAAAGGGCTAGTTAGGAACCAATGGAATATTCTTGGAATATTCTTTGCTTGGTGAGAAAAAGGGGAAAGATTTGAAATTTGAATTTCAAATTCATTAATAAATATGTTGGATAAGGATGGATGAGTTGTGTGTGAGTTGTCATGATGTGACATGATGTGATAGAAGGGAGCCTCTTGATCTTGTTTGAAATGGAGGTGTGAAGAAGAGAAGTGAGTAGGATATGTGATTTGGCCAGATCAAGGGTGATAAGAAGGTTGTGTTTGTTATGTGAGTGGGAACCGAATGTTTATGAGAGAGGTTGTGTTTGTTTGAGATGAAGCATCAATCCAATGGTTATGAATAGAATGAGAGAGTTTAGATTGATGATATGGCTTGATCAAGGGTAGATAAGAGAGTGTGTTTGTTGTGTTTGTTTGAGAAGCAATCCGAGGGTTGAGAAAGAAAGAGTGTGTGAACTTAGATTGGTGACATTCCTTGATCAAGGGTTGACATGAAGAAGTGTGTGTGTGTGTGTAGTTTGAATTCATTGGGGAAGAAGGTGAATAATGGATTTGTGGTGAAGAATGTTTTGAAAAAATATAGAAGATATTGGTTGGGAAGATAGGAGACATAAAGGTACAAAAAGTACAAGAGAAGTACATTGTGTAAGGGAATATGAGTTGGCATTGTTGAGGTTTATTTAGAGAAGGTTTATGTGAAGAAGGGTTTTTAGGCTTGAAGATTGTTTAGGAAGATAAGTATGGAGTTGATGGTGTTTAGGAGAAATCAAAGGATTGATTTGGGTTGATAATCACATTGCCAATAAAATAGGAAATGAGTGAGCATACGTGATTATGGGATGGTTTAAGGAAGAAGATGATTAGAGTATGTGTAGAAGAGTTGAAATCACTTGTTGGGTAAGAATGGTGAACAAGTGATTAGATAGAATGGGTAGAAGGAGTGTATAGAAGAAGTGGGGACTTGAACATGTGAGGAATAAATGTGAGTTTGTAAAAATATTTGTATGGAAGTGAGAAAAGTCAAAGTATAATTAACTTCCAAATACCACAAACTCAATTAGTCATTTAGACTTTAGTACATAATAATCAACAATGGATTTGATCACTAATCATCTTGATGCAAACAAGCTAAGTACTTTGCATCGTAAGTAAAGCATATCCTATAACGAGAAATGATACATTTACACAAAGTGACCTTTGACTCAGTTTGACCAATAAGGGAGTCAAACCCGTAACATGATTATGATCACTTGTAGATCCAGATTAAGGTCAAATGATTACTTTTGCTTGTTGGTATGTTGAACGTATGATCATACTAGGTTTAAAAAGAAGTTTTGGCCTTGGCTAGAGGCGTTTGATAAAAGATTTTAGTTGGTGTTTTATAGAAAAATAGGAGGATTTATTTTTGCTCCTCTCGAAGTCTAAACCTCATTTTGAGTATTCCATGTTAGCCTCGTTTTTAGTAAAGTGATGGTCATTATTTATTCCCGAGCCTTGTATAGGAAAATATAGTTTACGAGATTTACTTAAACTAATTGGGCCTAGGTTTTGATCTTAAAGCCTACGTGTTGTCTAGATTCTGCCTAACAAGGCCCATACAAAAGCACAAAGTGGCTCGAGCTCCTTGTAGTATAAATATCCCTTCCTAGCTTACTAGGAAGGGTGTTGTTCTCATTTTCCTTCTATGTGAAAGCCTTCCATTTCTCTCCATCACTTTCTCTCTCTAAACACTCTTTCTCTCTATTGAAATTTCTTTATTTTTATGTGTTAGTGTGGAATGATATAGTTTAATAAGTGGTATCAAGAGCATATGAGTGATTGTGTTAGTGTTGTGTGCGTTTTCATCATCAAATCTAAGAATCTATCATTTTTTTACCATATACTCAAAAAAGTAAAAAAAAAATATTTGATGTTATAAATGTTAAAGTTATGGTTTTTATAGCTTATATATAGTTAGTTTTAAAAAAAATCCAGGAAAAACTTTAAAAATTGTGGGTTTTAAGGTTTTTTTTATGTTTGGTTCGTTTTTGGTTTTTTCGCCTAAGTAGATGTTTGATCAGTTCTAGTAGATGTTTGATCAAAAAGCATCTGTTTGATAGTAGATGTTTGATCAAAAAGCAGTTGTTTGATAGTATATGTTTGATCAAAAAGTAGATGTTTGATACATTAGATGTTTGATCAAAAAGCAGATATTTGATACATTAGATGTTTAATCAAAGAGCATAAGCAGATGTTTGACAAAGTTCATCCATCTATTTGACAACATTCAACCAGATGTTTGACAACGTTCATCCAGATGTTTGACAAAGTTCATCCAGCTATTTGACAACATTCAACCAGATGTTTGACAACGTTCATCCAGATGTTTGACAAAGTTCCTCCAGCTATTTGACAACATTCATCCATCTATATGACAACATTCATCCAGCTATTTGACAACATTCATCTAGCAATTTAATCCATCATTTCAGGTATTTTGAACATCTTTCCCTAAACAAATTCCAAACTTTAATTACAACAAAAACACAAATAAAAAACACTTAAACAACATTGCAATTACACAACTCTCACTAATCATTGAATCAATCCTAAAATATCATTTCACACGAAATTTTTGCAATGTCGAATCAACAAGACATTTATGATGTCAGAGCGGAATGACTTGCAAAAACACATGATCCTTTGGCATTTATGGCAAACACTCAGACTCCGTTTCACCCAGATTAACCATCACACATTACCTACATGAAACATCCCCATCCCAACAACAACTATGTCCAACAACCTCCATTCAACACGAACTACATGCAACAACTAATGCAAAATCCTAAAGATATCTCAAATTCCATAACTGAAATTGACATGGCACTTGTACTAATGGCCAAGGCAGTTAAGCTAAACAACACCACACCAACAAACAATAACCAAAGAAGCTCATCAAACCCTCGCAACATGCAGATTGCACAACCGGGTATGAATATGGATCAAGACAGACAGATGCTAATGGTTGAAGATAATGTCGGGAACCAGTTTAGACCAAATGCACAGCAGATTGCTAGGAATCAGAATGGGTATAATGCAGTGCAGAATGTAGGGAATCAGCTTAGACATAATGCAGTTCAGAATTCGAATATTCAGAAGACTACAAATCAGAGTAGGAATGTAAATGTTGTAGCAGTACGGGCTAAGGCTATTGGTAATGGGAACAATGAAAATCAGATAAGGTGTTACAATTGTCAAGGAGTGAATGATTATGGTGGGAACTGCACAGTAAACCCAAGGAAAAGGGATATTGTTTATCTTCAGACTCAGCTGCAGATTGCTCTAAAGGAAGAAGCAGGGATGCAACTCAATTATGAGGAATTTAATTTCACGGCTGCTGCAGGTGCCTATGACGAGATTAAGGAGGTAAATACGAACTACACTTTACAAGATAATTTGCAGCAAGCATCGACATTGGGTACTCTGACTGATAGCTCTCCCATCTATGATTTAGATGGATCAGCTGAGGTACACCATGTTGAAAATTGTTATGATAATGACATATTCAATATGTTTACTCAAGAGGAGCAGTATACTGAGCTACTCAAGCCTATTAATGAACCACAACCGGTTCAACAAAATACCAGTAATGTTATTCTTGCTAAACCTAGTATGGAACATAATGGAGGAACAGTAGAACAAAAGCATGTTACCGTTGAGGAAACACATGATTATTTTGAATCATTATATAATAATTTGGTATCTAAAGTTGAGAAAGTCAACACGGTCAATCGCAAAATACGTGAAACAAATGCTGATTTGACCACTGAGCTTGCAAGATATAAGGGACAAGAAAAATGTTTTGAATTTAATCAAGCAAAATTTGATGAACTTGAAAATGGTTATAGAAAGTCTGTTTATCAAGAACAATATCTGACTAAAAAGATAAATGTACTTCACTTAAGTTTTGATAAATAAATAACGACTTTGAATCAGGAAATTACAAATCTAAATAACCAGCTTTCAAAAGAAAAATAAACTGTTTCCTATCTTCAAGAAGAAAGGAAAAATTTGAAAGATGATTTCAAAACACGCGAAGACGAGCTTCTTGATAAAATAATTCAATCTAAGAAAAAGATTAAGGAATTAGATAACATTTTGGTTAAAACGGGTCCATCGATTCAAACGATGCACATGCTTTCACCTAAGCCAAACTCGTTTTACCACACTGAACAGAAAATGGCTTTAGGTTATCAAAATCCCTTCTATCTCAAGCAAGCTTAGCAAAAACAACAGAGTTTGTATAATGGCAGAGTATTACTAGAAAAGCATGATCCTCCTACTGTGTATGATTCGGAGGAAACACTGCAACTTGCTCAAGAGAGTCGTTTAAAGATGAAACAACTTAACAAAGATATAAAACCGGAAAATTATGCAAAGATTAATAAAATTTCTAAGATTTTTGTTTCTGAAAAGGCCAAGTCACGAGAAGAGGTGTATTTTTCAAATACTTCCAAATTGGCTAGTGTTTCAAACACAATTTCCAAACCATTTTCAATACCTGATGATGAATGTTCGATTGATACTCTAAGTGTTGCCTGGAAATTTCTAAATGAGGTAAAAGATACCATTGTGACTCTTCAAAGTGTTATTAAACATAGAATGAATGCAAACATAACCAATTGGTCGTCTCCGTCTTATCAAGAATTTCATAAGATTATTAAGGAAGAAATTGCTCCTATTGTTAACCAAGTTGACGCTAGAGTACAAAATTTTGAAAATTATTTTGTGAAAGAGGCAACTAAGTTTGTTCGAGATTTCAAATCTCTTGCAAAAGCGGTTGACGAATCTCTTCATAAGATCACAATTTTGGAAAAAGAAAACGAGCGTCTCTTAAGAGCAGTTGTCAGTTAGGATATTATAGTGGAAACTAGAAGGGGGGATGGGTTAAATAGTTTACAGATTCATTTTACGTTTTAAAAATTAGCTTTCAAAATATTTAGATTCGAGTTGTGTGTTTAACCAATTCACAATATGAACACACAATATAACAATCTAAACTAAAGCTAAATAACAATGACAATAATATGAAGAGACAAGGAAAGGAACAATCAAACCAAGACGCCAAGATTTTATAGTGGTTCGGCTACGAAGCACCTCTTCGCCCTACTCCACTCCCCAAGTATCCTACTCGAGATTTCACTTTGTCAGCAAGCTCCCTTTAGGCGGAGAAAACTGTTTACACGTCGCTTACGTTATTTTCCGACACTAAGCTAAATGTCGAGTCCTAATCTTAGCTAGAACTAATATACCATTTCACAATCAATACACAATCACTAGATCTACACTATCGGATTTACACACAATCCAAATCGCACAAATACACAAGATAATTACAATAGAGATTTGGTACTTAGAAGAAAAGAAGAGAGATCACTAAATAACAATTTGTTTCTTGGCGAATACGAATGTTCTTCTCTTGCACTTGAATGAGAAAGAAGAGATGAGAAGAAGAGATTAGATCACTTGAAACAAGATCTAAGAGTGTTAGTGATCAAGAGATTTAGAGAGAGAAAGAAGAATTTAGAGAGAGAAAGTTATCTGAAAATTTCATGCTAAGAGGTCTGATTTTCTATAAGAAATGAAGCAGTATTTATGGGCAAGAAAATCCAACGGTCACTGGGGACGGTCCTAGCGGTCCTAGATATATAAGGGGGCCGCCAAGCCTATAAAGGGGCCGCTTAGTAGACCACGCTCCATTTTTTGTCTTTTTGTGGGGAAGGTTGTATCTGGTATGGAACCTTCCATTATGAGGGGAAAATTTGAATTTCAAATTTTAAGTTTTTAATAAAATTTTCTTTTAATTAGAAAATATTTTATATAATTATTTTTGTGAAATTCTTTTGTAAAAATATAATGGATAAGAGAAAAATATTTTCTTGATCACTAATCATGCTTAATGATTTGTTTGTTCATACCTTAAGTGATTACTAATCTTAAAAATAGAATTTTACGATTAATAATTTGTAAACGTTTAATTTTATCGTAAACTTTTTTACGTTTTGTTATTATCAAAACATTAAGAGGTTAAAAATATAAATAACGTTTTTAGACATTTTTTATATTAACAATATCCCCCTTTTTTATGATGACAAAATATAAACTCATTTTGTATAAAATTAAAAGTTACAAAATTATTAAAGAGTTTTGTTCCATTTCTCCCCCTTTTTGTCGAATTCAAAAAGGATGATCATCGAGTGGTTGTAGGAAGAAATAAATCGACGATATCAAGATTCCTGTTGGGAATTATATTTGAGTTGATAAGACAAAACATATGAAAGATGAAGGACTTAAAAGACAAAAGAGGAATTCTTCAAAAGATGGAAGATTTTGAAGATTCTAAAGATAAACTTAAATGATTAAAAGATTTATTAATATCTTTATTTGTACTTATCCTTTGTAAACCTAATATCTCTATTATATAAAGAGATATAGGTCATGTTATTTTATGTGTGTCAAGATGTAAACTCCAAGAAAGTGTGTGTGTGTTCTAGGCGTGAGTTCTCTAATGTAGACGCCTAGGTTGTTTGTGTTTTAGCCTCAAGGATCTTTGATTTCTTGTTATAGTTTAGATAACACGTCCTACCATTGATAAAGGTAGAATTGGGGCTTGTAGTAGTCAGGTATCATAGAAGATAATGATGAAAATCCTTGTGTTAATAACAATGATTCTATGTGTTGAATATTCTGTCTTTGTTATTAATTTATCCTAGATATAAGATCTAAACAATATGAGCTTAAATGATCTTTAGGTTTCCACAATTGGTATCAGAGCCATGGGGCTCTCGATCTAGGATCTACAAGGTGTTTTTGATGTCGTGTTTTGAAGAAAAGAAGGTTAGAATTTTCTGTCTTGGTTATTATGTCGAATCTGGTGATATTAGGGTTTTTTAGCAATCCTAATTCGATATAACATGAACTTTGTCCACAATTGTTGTTAATTGGTTCGTGACAACAAGGAGATTTGGCGTGATAGGTAATCGTGACTTAAAAGGTTACAATTGTTGTTATTGCTTACTACTGCTCGAACTTGTGACAGATTAGTGACAGAAAAAGTGTCGCTAATAGCTATTGGAGGAAGGAGAATGCAAATTAGTGATGGTTTAGTGACAACAAGGGGAACTATTAGTATTCTTGGATTCGAAGGGATGATTTAAACTAGCAGCTTGGATGTTTGATTGACAAATACACACAAGAAGGTTACTAGTAGCAGCAACACATGGTTCGATTGGTTATATGGTTCGTTGATCTTAAAGGTAAACATTATTAAAAGGTTTATACTGCCAACATTATTTTTAATACTGCTAAAGTAATGTGGGTTTGTACTGTTTGGCTCAAAACATTAGTGCCGCTCATTATGTGTTAATACTGGTAGCTTCTTAAATTAATACTGCTAGCACTAGGTATAAGATTGAGTTAGTACTGTTACAAATGAGAGTTTGTGTTGCTCGTTATGTTTTAGTGCTGCCAATGGCAGTTAATACTGCTAGCCTTATCTTTGAAGGTTAGTGCTGCTGCTTATGATTATTAGTGCTGCTTATGTAAGTTAGTGCTACCAGGAGACGTTAATACTGTTAAGTAAATGGTTAATTAGTGCTACCAGTTCATGTTAATGCTGCTATCACTAAAGGTTAATGCTGCCAGTTTATACTTAGTGTTGCTAGTATGATTAATACTACTAGTATATTTTTAATGCTGCCAGTATTAAATTTAAGCAGTTACTACTGTTCAATTAAAAGTAGTTACTATTGCTTGGGCTTAAAAGATACTACTGCTAGCAGTGTTCCATATTGGATAACACACACAAGATTGGATCTCGGTTTGAACATGATTTTAAATGTTATACGGCTAGTTTTGGGATTTATTGCAAGAATTGGTTGCGGAGATGATTATTTATTGCTTATTTGAAGTTGAAGTGGAATTACTTGGGTACGTATTCTTATCATATCTCAAATGGCTTACAACATTTGGAGGTAACTTGTTTGTGTTTTCAATGTTGTGACGAAGACTTGTCAAAATCTAGCAAATGTGTGTGATCTACAAACTTATGGTGCTCAATGCTCACATTTGCTATCACTTTGGTTATGTGTCTCATAGAAGATGAGGATTTTTGTCAAGAGGTTAAGATCTACTTATATTTTACAGATTTATTTATAAGTTTGACGTTACGTGGATAGTACAAGATATAAGACACAAGTTTAGGTTATTCTACTTCAGCATCAAGTTCGTTATACTTAGTTTTCTTCATCAGTAATCATTACATAGAGCCTACAGAATTAAAGATTCAAGAAATGGTTAACATATGGGTTTCAGGGGAAGCTTATTGTTAAAATGTTTAACCATTTACATGCATCACATGAGGTGAAAGTTTTTACTACCGTAAGTCATTATTACTACTGCTAGTTTAAGTTTCTACTGTACAAGTTCATTTATCTTAAGTTGCGTCATGGAGGGTAATTTGAGTTGTTGGAAGGCTGGATTAGAAGTGTGATAGTGGTTTGTGGTTGTTGAAATCAAAGTTGCATATTTTAGTCCCCTATTTGATTATGACAAAAAGGGGAAGAAGATTTACAAAGAAGATGTGCAACTTACAGATGATGTGTAACTTACAGATCCTTGGTGGAATTGCATGGATCCTTATTCTTTTACAAATATATTAGCTTCGGAGGAAGTTTGTGCTTATATGGTTTTGTCATTATCAACTAGGGGAAGATTGTTGGGAATTATATTTGAGCTGATAAAACAAAACATATGAAAGATAAAGGACTTAAAAGACAAAGGAGGAATTCTTCAAAAGATGGAAGATTTTGAAGATTTTGAAGATTCTGAAGATAAACTTAAATGATTAAAAGATTTATTAATATCTTTATTTGTACTTATCCTTTGTAAACCTAATATCTCTATTATATAAAGAGATGTAGGTCGTGTTATTTTATGTGTGTCAAGATGTAAACACCAGGAAAGTGTGTGTGTGTTCTAGGCGTGAGTTCTCTAATGTAGACGCCTAGGTTGTTTGTGTTTTAGCCTCAAGGATCTTTGATTCCTTG
>BQNB010135461.1:5217-18154 GCA_026074375.1 Tanacetum coccineum | reverse complement strand
ACACCCCTTCACTCACACCGATTCATACTGTATAAATAGGATAGAAATTCTGTATTCAAAGTAACCCTTCAGTTTATAATATCAGATGTATTAAGGGTTCAACCCATCTTCTTTGTTCTTTATCCTTGAATGATTTGATGATTATCATGATGTAGTTTGATCAAGATCGATTCTGGAAATCCATAAGATCATGGAGATATAAGGATTCAGACCTGCGAACATTATCATGTGTCCTACAAGCTGCAAAATCCACAAGCAATTCGTATCATAATGGGAGTAGTGGGCCGGACTACTGAGGGTCGGGAGACTGATGACCTTTTTCAAGGTTACGCAATGGAGATATTTCTACCAGATAGGTTATTCAATATCCAGGATGTAATGACCGATAAAACGGAGAGTTTATGGAAGATAATTATTCCAAAGAAGAAAGGGAAGTGGACTCAGACAATTGGAGGAAATTTATTATTTTTCCAGTAGACACAAATATGCAAACCGACATTCTGGCGCCCCACATAGGATCATGTCTCTGTTGCGACATCTTATTTAGGCAAATCTGGGAAAATTTAGTCTTTAGTTTATATCGATGTTTGATAAGGCCTTCACGATTTTTGTTCTTGTCTAGTTGGCACTTGACCACATATTTTCAATGATGTTTAGCTGGGCGTTTAGTTATGACTCTTGTATCCTTTGGCGTTTTTCAGCTTCTGTTGAAGAGGATGATTAAATACCCTTAGTATTCTGCTGATAAGTTAATCAGGTATTCTGCAAATAAGCTGCAAACTTTTGTAATGTAAACACCAGCTTTCCTCTAGGATGTTGAGTGAGCTCAAACAGGTTTCCTGTAGTTGTAAACAAATCGCATTTTGGATATGGTATTTAGATGATGACTTTTGGGTGCTGAACTTTGTCATTTTGAAAATTATGTGTTAAGTACACAATGTAAGGAGCCGATACCGACTCATGGTGCTAAGCCTTAATCCCATCACAGACATGACTTGATTCATATTTTGCATCGACCTCTGAGGTCACAACTTACGACTCATGAGTCATGATGTTTTGACTTATAATCTGACTCCATATTTATCCTAAAAACTACACAACATAAAAACTAAGCCAAGTCAACAAACATCAACATAAACTATGACACTGATATCTGGAGATCGAAATTAAAAAGTTTAATCAGCCTAAAACTAAAGACGTCAAAGACAGTGTAAAATAACTGTCAAATGACAGTTAATTCACAAAGGTCCACAACGGTTCACCAAAAACAATGACAACGATTCAAACTGAACCTATACAAACCTGTTAGATCGCAACTTTTTTTCAGATTCTATAAAAATAGGAACAATAGAAGAAGAAACAAATTCGTGTGTATGAATGATTCAGATCAATAAAAACTTTACTTTTGATATACTTTGATTGCACTTCAAATTCGAATCCTGTAAATAAGTTATAGACCTGTAGAACATCTGGCATCATAGCTTGTTGATTGATACAAAGATCCCATCATATACCATTTTCTTGTTTTTCATCCTCGATCAAGAAATCTTTTTTTTCAGAAAATATTTCCGCAAAACCAACAACGCCACCAAGTGTTTTTAAATCACTTCCAACAGAAGTGGGATCTCACCCTCAAATATCAATCGTACAAATCAAAAAAACAACCACAAAACTCTTTGAATAACGCGAAAGTTTTATCAAGAGGAATAATAAAATTCAAAACATCGGATAAGAACAACCCACCTTTTATCGTCGACGATATCGAATCCAAAATCCGATAGAATCTCAAACTATTCTGCATATCAAGAAAAAAACCCCAATTCTGAGGCGGTTTCAATAAATCCCATTGGTTGCGAATAATCAACCGCACAAATCGAAATCAAGGATCAAGTGGATCAAAACACGAGACAGAAGAAGAAGAAGAGAGAGCAATTAAACTCATCTCCAGACCGGCGACGGATCACCGAGAAAAAGAGAAAAGCATCGACATAAAGGCCTCACAAGAGACTCCATAGTGAGATTTGATACTCCACTCAGAGAAAAAAAAGAGGCGCAGATAAAAGAGAGGAGAAAAAAAAAGATGGTTATAACCTAACCCAACCATCTAAAAAACCTGAAACAACCCCTCCATTTTCATTCCTTTTAATATATCTCATAGAATAGATAGATATAAGTTTTAGTAATTGACAGAATTTTACCCCTGACTACCAGATTTAGGTAATAGCCTAAAAACCCCCGGAATTTGAATATAGTAAGCCTAATAAATATATTGCCTACTATATTGAGAGAGTTAAATTTTTAAAGAGTAATACACCTTAGGTTCTTCGCTTTTTTTTAAATCCGCCAAGGAACATTTTTATTTAAAGAAAACTAGTCCGCTAAGATGATTGCCATTAGTATGTGCATGAGCGCTCCACCCCAGATTTTAGATATTTTAAATTATGGGATATTTTTTTGATATCCAAGAATAAGACGAAAGATAACGATGTGGAGATACTTCAAAAAGGTAAGTAGGCACTATAAGTGCACCACAATTTCAATGTCCAATGCTAAAACCCACGAATTACTCATTATGGGCATTCGATGCAAATCAATTCTTCGAAGCAAAGCGGCATGTGGGAAATGATAGAACCATTCGAGAACAACCAAATCTCACAATAATAAGGATAAACTGCAATCGCATTTCCTTTATCAATCCTTACCCGAAGAACAATTGCTTCAAATAACAAAACACAAAACCGCGAAAGCCATATGGAACGCCCTAAAAACTAGACACTTAGGAGAGGAGAGAGTGCAACAAGCGCGGTTGCAAACCCTCAAGTCCGACTTTGAAATGCTAAACATGAGGAAGATGAAACAAACGACTCCTTTCACCACAAAACTAACAACCTTTAGAAAATAAAGCAGCTAGTCTAGCACACAATGGAAGATGGAAAATCACTAGTACACAAACTATTAAATGCTGCGTACCAGATAGGTATCTACAAATAGTTTCGTCAATAGAACAATTCTCAGACCTGAGTGAATGACCTTGGAAGAAGCAATTGTAGAACCTTAAAACCTACGAAGAAATGAGTAAGCACAAATAGCAAACAATGTGACCAATCATATAAGGACTATTGTTTCACGACGATTATCAAGAAACAAGGCCAGCATGCGTGGTCATGGTGATACAACCAAGTCATGGGCCCAAGAAAATTAATTGTTTAAGAAAGAAAACACACAAAAATCAAATAAACTTACTCCATGATAAGAGTAAGGTAATGTGTTTTCAAATGCAAGGAATATGGCACTTTGCAAACAGTATGTCCATTAAAGAAAAAGAACAATCCAATCACCTGAAGAAGACTTGTAGCCACATTACTCATGGCAATTTATGAAGAATCACAAATCAGGAGTGGAAGGAAAATACCATTCAACTTCGAACGTTAACCAATATCAACAACAAGGAGTTGTCAGTGAGAAGCTTGGAAGGTGGTAAAGACCAAAAATATGAATCAACCCTGGTAATCAAGGAAGATAATACACTGACCAAGAACTCAAATTTAGAAGGTGGATATAACAGACAAAAGTACGATCAACCTGGACTCAAGGAAATCACAACAAGAAGTGAAACAACGCGAAAAAATGATCAACATGGATACAAATGAGATCAAAGCAACAAAGGTGGAAAATTAACCAGAAGGAAGGAAGAATGATCTACTGGAGTATAAGAACGATCACAAGCACTACAAGAAATCTACAAAAATCATATGGTGGATTCAAACCAGAAGATGGATCAAGAAAGACTTAAAGAACCGACACACGCAGCGTTTGTGATTAGGGGGAGAATGTTGTCCAAAACCAATCAACCTGATTAATCACAAACCCGCTGGAAACCAATAGAAGTCAAAACGGGTTCAAAACCGAACCCAACTGTCCAAGATAGTTTTAAATAAACTGTCAAATGACAGTTTATTTTCACAAAGGGTACACAACGGTTCACCAGAAACCCATGCAACAATTCAAACTGAACCGATACACCTTAGATCTCACCTTTTTCAGATTCTATAAATATGAACAATGTTGAAAAGAAACCAAATTCTTGTGTATGAATGATTCAGATCAAATAAAACTTTACTTAAGATATACTTGATTGCACTTCAAATTCGATCCTGGAAATAAGGTTAAGACCTGTAGAACATTGGCATCAGAGCTTTGGTTGATTAGACCAAGAATCATCATATACCTTTTTCTTGTGTTCATCTCGGATCAAGAAATCTTTTTTCAGAAAAATATTTCCGGCAAAACCAACAACGCCACCAAGTGTTTTAAATCACTGGCAACGAAGGGTCTCACCCTCAAAGATCAATCGAGACAAATCAAAAAAACAACCACAAAACTCTTGGATAACGCAAAGTCATCAAGAGAATAAAAAAATTCAAATCATCGTATAAGGAACAAACACAACCTTTTCTTCCTGACGATTCGAATACCAAAATCCGAATAGAATCTCAAAACGATTCAGCTTATCAAGAAAAAAACCCCATTCTGAGGTCGGTCAATAAATCGCAATTGGTGCGAAATATCAACAGCAAAATCGAATCAAGGATCAAGTGGTTGCAACCCACAATACGAATAAAAAAATATAGAGAAGAGCATAAATACCCACCTCAACCGTCGGACGGATCCCCGAGAAAAGAGAAAAGCATCGACAGAAGGCCTCACAAGAGAATCCATTAGAAGAAGGTTTGATCTCCACACAGAGAAAAAAACAAGAGTCGCAGTTTAAAAGAGAAGAGGAAAAAGGGTTATATCTAACCCTACCAGGTTCTAAAAAACCATAAACAACCCCTCCATTTTCATTCCTTTTATATATCTGATTAGAAATAGATATATATAAGTTTTAGGTATTGACAGAATTTACCCCTGACTACAGATTTAGGGTAACTTAGCCTAAAACCCGGAATTTGAATATAGTAAGCCTAAGAAATTATATTGCCTACATATGAGATAGTACTTTTTAAAGAGTAATTTACACATAGTGTTATTCGCTTTTTTTTTTAAATCCCCCAGGAAAGTTTTTAGTTGTAAGAAAAACTAGTCCCGCTAAGAGTTGATTGCCATTAGAGGCCAGGAGCGCTCACCCCAGATTTTTTAGATAGTTTTTAAATTGGAGATTTTTTTTGATATCTGAGAAATAATGACAAAAGATAAAGAAGGAGGAGATACTTTCAAAAAAAGGAAGTAGGCACTATAAGTGCACACACAATTTTCTAATGTCCAATGCTAGAAAACCACGAATTACTCATTATGGGCAATATCGGATGCAAATCATTCTTTCTCGAAGCATACGGCTTTGTGGTAAATGGATAGAACCGTCTCCCGTGTAGCCATCGGAGACAACCAAATCGACAATAAAAAAGGATCCAACATGGCAATCGCATCCATTATCATCCCTTTACCCGAAGAACAATTAGCTTTCAAATAACAAAACACAAAACGCGAAGCCATATTGAACGCCCTAAAAACTAGACACTTAAGAGAGGAGAGAGTGCAACCAAAGCTGCGGTGCAAACCCCCTCACGTCTGACTTTGAAATGCTACACATTAAGGAAGATGTAAACAATCTACGCCTTCACCACAATACTAACAACCTTTTTAGTAAATAAAAGCAGCGATCTAGGCACCCTATGGAAGAAAAACACTAGTACTCAAACTATTAAATGCTGTACCAGATAGGTATCTACAAATAGTTGCCCTTCAAAAGAACAATTCTCAGACCTGAGTGAAATACCTTGGAAGAAAGCAATTGCGTCGACTTAAAACCTACGAATAAAGGATTAAGCACAATAAAGCAAACAAGTGGTACAATCAAGATAGACTAATTGTTCACAACGAAATCAAAACAAGCAGACTGCGTTGTCATGTGGATTCAAACCAATCACAGGCCAAGAAAACTTAATTTTAAGAAAAGAACACACAACAATTCAAATAACTTACTCCATGATATATTAAGGTAATGTGTTCAAATGCAAGGAATATGGGCACTTTGCAAACATATGTCCATTACAAAAGAAGAACAATCCAATCTCACTGAAGAAAGACTTGGAGCCCGCAATTAACTCATGCAATATTGTAAGAATTTCACAAATCAGGTAATGGAATGAATTCCAATTCAACTTCGACTTAAACCAATCTCAAACAACAAGGATTTGGTAGTGAAAGCTTGTGATGGTAGTAAACCGAAAGTATGAAATTCAAAAACCTGGAATCAAGGAAGATATACACTGCAAGAACTCCAAATTTAGAAGGTGGATATAACCAGACAAAGACGATCAACCTGGACTCAAGGAAGATCACAACAATGAAGGTGGAAACAACCAGAAAAAATGATCAACATGGATACAATGAAGATCAAAGCAACAAAGGTGGAAATAACCAGAAGGAAGGAAGATGATCTACCTGGATATAAGAACGATCACAAGCACTACAAGAAATCCTACAAGAAATCAGATGGTGGATTCAACCAGAAGATGGATCAAGAAGACTTAAAGACCTACACAGCAGCGTTTGTGATTAGGGGGGAGAATGTTGGGCCAAAACCCAATCAACCGGATTAATCCCAAACCCGCTGGAAAACCCAATAGAAGTCAAACGGGTCAAAAACCCCAACCCCAACTGTCCAAAGACATTTAAAATAACAGTCAAATGACATTTCTATTTCACAAAGGTCTCAATGGATCGCCAGAACCATTGCAACAATTCAAACTGAACCGATACAACCTTTAGATCGCACCTTTCATGATTCTAAAAATAGTAACATTGAAAGAACAAATTCCGTGTGAAGTGAATATTCAGATCAAATAAAACTTTTACTTTTGATATACTTTGATTGCACTTCAAATTCGATCCTGGAAATAAGGTTAAGACCTGTAGAACATTGGCATCAGAGCTTTGGTTGATTAGACCAAGAATCATCATATACCTTTTTCTTGTGTTCATCTCGGATCAAGAAATCTTTTTTCAGAAAAATATTTCCGCAAACACAACTCCACCATGTTTTTTAAATCACTGGCAACGAAGGGTCCCCCTCACCCTCAAAGATCATCGAGACAAATCAAAAAAACAACCACAAACTCTTGGATAACGGCAAAGTCATCAAGGATGAATAATAAATACAAATCATCGAAAGGAACAAAACACACTTTTTTTCCTCGACGATTCGAATCCAAAATCCCGAATAGATCTCAAATGATCTGCTTATCAATAAAAAAACCGCATTCTGAGGCGGTTCAATAAATCCCAATGGGCGAATTTATCAACGCACAAATCGAATCAAGGGATCAAGTGGTTTGCAAACACAAGACAGAAAAGAAGAGAGAGAAGATGCATTAATCTCCATCTCAAACCGGCGGACGATCAACCGAGAAAAGAAGAAAAGCCTAGGACAAAGCCTCACAAGAGACTCCATAGATAGTTGATCTCACACAGAGAAATAAAAAGAGGCGCGGGTTTAAAAAGAGAAAGGAGAAAAGGGTTATATCAAACCCTACAGGTTCTAACAAACCATAAACCATAACCCTCCATTTTCATTCCCTTTTTTATATATTTTAATTAGAAATAGATATATATAAGTTTTAGGTATTGACAGAATTTACCCCTGACTACAGATTTAGGGTAACTTAGCCTAAAACCCGGAATTTGAATATAGTAAGCCTAAGAAATTATATTGCCTACTATATTGAGAGAGTAATTTTTAAAGAGTAAACCTTAGTTTATTCCGCTTTTTTTTTTAATCCCCAAGTACAGTTTTTATTTAAGAAAACTAGTCCCGCTAAGATTGATTGCCATTAAGAGGCAGGAGCGCTCACCCCAGATCTTAGATATTTTAATTTTGGGAGATTTTTTTTGATATCCTAGAAATATGACGAAAGATAAAGATGGTGGAGATACTTCAAAAAAGGAAGTAGGCACTATAAGTGCACCACAATTTCAATGTCCAATGCTAAAACCCACGAATTACTCATTATGGGCAATTCGGATGCAAATCATTCTCGAAGCAAACGGCTTGTGGGAAATGATAGAACCATCGGAGACAACCAAATCCGACAATAAAAAGGATAAAACTGCAATCGCATTCCTTTATCAATCCTTACCCGAAGAACAATTGCTTCAAATAACAAAACACAAAACCGCGAAAGCCATATGGAACGCCCTAAAAACTAGACACTTAGGAGAGGAGAGAGTGCAACAAGCGCGGTTGCAAACCCTCAAGTCCGACTTTGAAATGCTACACATGAAGGAAGATGAAACAATCGACGCCTTCACCACAAAACTAACAACCTTAGTAAATAAAGCAGCGAGTCTAGGGCACACTATGGAAGATGAAACACTAGTACGCAAACTATTAAATGCTGTACCAGATAGGTATCTACAAATAGTTGCGTCAATAGAAAAAGACAATTCTCAAGACCTTATTTGAAATGACCTTGGAAGAAGCAATTGGTAGACTTAAAACCTACGAAGAAAGGATTAAGCACAAAAGCAAACAAGTGGACAATCAAGATAGACTATTGTTCACACGATATCAAGAACAAGGCAGAATGCGTGGTCATGGTGGATTCAACCAATCACGAGGCCAAGAAAATAATTTTAAGAAAGAAACACACAACAATTCAAATAAACTTACTCATGATAAGAGTAAGGTAATGTGTGTTTCAAATGCAAGGCATATGGTTCACTTTGCAAACAGATGTCCATTAAGAAAGAAGAACAACCCAATCCTCACTGCAGAAGACTTTTGGAGCCGCAATTACTCATGGCAAATTAGTTGAAGAATCACAAATCAGGAATGGATGAATTCCCCATCAACTTCGACTTAACCCAATTCAAACAACAAGGAGTTGGCAGTGAAAGCTGATGGTGGGTATATACCGAAGGTATGATCACCCTGGACATCAAGGAAAGATATACACTACATAGAACTCCCAAATTAGAAGGTAGATATAACCATAAAAGACGATCAACCTTGACTCAAGGAAAGAACTCCAAATTTAGAAGGTAGAACATTGGCAAGAGAGCTTGGTTGAATTAGACCAAGAATCATCATATACTCCGGACTGTGCAGTTGATTTCCCCTCATCAAGTCAAGTATAGGGAACAAATTCCTGGTTACCTTTTTTGGAACAACTTTTTTGTGTATTCCAGACATACACTCCTTTGTTTGGAACAAGAATTCCCTTTGCACTTTCCCATTCGTCGTCTATAATCATAATGTGGTATGTAGGTAGAGGCTTTGTCGTCCCTCCACCGCTCCTCCACCTAAGGTAACCATGCGGGTTTTATATGTGAATTCCAAGCTATCATCCACCACGTTTTTAACATACCAAGCCAGATTCCCCAATTGGTGAATGACGAGGAACTAACTCATCTGAAAATCATTAAAAACAATGTTTAAGCGAATTCGCCAAATTATTACTACAATACACCACAACAAATATCTTATTTCCACGTTTTTTTCTTAAAATGAACGCACCCTTGACAATATCACGGACAACAGATCCATATCTATCATCAGACTTGAGGATGCACTCATCTTAATTGGGAGTCATATTGATCATATTGAAAAACTTTGGTGTAATAGAGATGTGAAGATGAAGTGACTGATCTGACCCTCAAGAGACTGGAAGACACGCGTTTCACAAGCGAGGACGCCATCTAAGATCAAAGGACAAACGATCAAGGATAGTATGTTAAACGGCAATTATCAACTCAATAACAAGTGCACAGAAACTAAAAAGTCATTATTTCATATGTTTTCAATGCGACAGCGAAATTGTAAACTACATACTCGCTGTTATAAACTTTGTTTGCATTGGAATGTTGCTACTTGGTTAGAAAAAGAGAGCTTATTTGTGTTTAATAACAAGTCCAAATTAAAAACTAAAAACTAACAAAAAAAGAACCAAAATAAAAACGTAATGAGACTAGAAGATTTAAACTTGCAGACACGAACCATATAAACCTCAACTTTTGCGTTTTTCAACCCCATGAACACTAGTTTCCGGTTTGAGATCCCTGATCTTGTAAAACCCAATGTTTAAACCGGGTTGAACCCGGACCATTTCAAACCGGCCTCAACTGGGACCGTTCGGAAGACCGGGCCCGGGTGTGACCGGGATTTATGCTTGGTGCGAAACCGGATATGAACCGCCGTTTTTCGTTGACCCGGGATTGATAAACCCGGCAGGACCATTGAAAATATCTAACAATTTTTTTTTCTTCTATAAACGGTCTATTGTTTAATTGAACAAGAGACTAATGTTATTAAAATTTTTATAGAACACTAATTAGAGTAAAACTACTTAAAGACACCAACTAATATAGTCCCTTATTATCTTTCACCCAAAAAATACTCGCTTCGTCCTAATTTATTGTCCCACATATTTTTGGATGGTCCCCCAATTTAGTGTCACTAATTAAAAATAGATAGTTGGAATTGGAATCAAGTTTTACTATATTACCCTTTGATTTGAAATATTATTACAAAATTTTTAGAAATACTTTATCAATTAAGCTAAAAGTAAAACCTATCACACTATTAATGTCAAAAAGTAAAAAGAGAAAAGGAATAAAATAATTCTTAAACTCGTGTGTTTTTTAGTCAGGAAAACAATAATTTTTGAGACGGGTGGGAGTAAGGTCTTATTAAGTTTAATATAAGTTTTGAATCCAATAAGCTCATGCTCTACTGAGATTAATACTAGGGTTCTAAGTTCTTACTACTTGGGAAAATTAGGTAGGACTTTTTGTTTGTAAGAAAACCTTTATACGACCTTTTTACTTTGGGTTTTTCTATATAGTGCCCATGGACGACATGTTAAAAGCGACAAGAAGCTGATGTGTCAGCTTCTGATTTTGTCATCAATGAATTGATCTTTCTGAGGAGACAAGGATATTATATCTCCCTTTATCATGTGCCCCTAGGGCACATGTTAAAAAAACCCTTTTACTTTTCATAAAAGATGGATTATTTATTATAAACAATACAACCACTTATCTTTGAATTGTTTACGGTTTGCCCCTTAGTGATTTTGAAATTTATGACAAATAATGTGATTAGAGTATTAGTAGGTGTTAGCTAAAGTATTAAAGCAAAATGACAAACATCTTATGAATATGTTATATGTAAACTTATCAATTATAAACTAATTAATCACACTAATTAATGTTATGTTAAAACACTCATAAAATGAAAAAAAACAAGTTATTATACACATTGTACAAACTAAAAAACACACAAAGCTTTATACAATTATATAGCTAACAAGTTGATATGCATATGTTTTGAAAAACCAGGACCGTACCAATGGGATCAACTGAAACCATAGTCACCACCGGTTCGGTTACCCAATAAAATTCCTTCGAAAACGAGACTGGAGATACGTCCGAAAACAGTAAACGGTTGAATCGGGTTGGCTGAGATCAATTTTTTATTTTCTATTATTGGTATTTTGTTGACGCCTAAACTTTAATTACAGGGTATCAGCTATCAGGCGCCGAAACGCGCGGGTACCCTGCTAATGCCATTATATTCAATCCTTAATTTATCACTATAGTCAAAGCAAAGGTTTTACATTATAGAATGGTTTGTCATTAACGATGTGTCAAGTCACATTTACATGTGCCATCAAAGAATCTAAGTGTAAGAGGAAATGAATATCGTACGTTAAATCTGTTGTAAACTTAGCCTGCAGCCAAGATGGTCCGGTTTTCCTTTATGGAACTTCACACCCCATCGAGTTTTAGTAGCCATACTTTGTTATTATTGAAGATGGAAGTTCCACTAAAGGAACTGATCATGATAATTTACCAAACCACGGCCCTTTTTTCTGTTGCTGATAAAAACCGGGTCAAATGGGTCGAAAGGGTCTCCCAAAGTATATTTAAATGCATAACGTGAAGAAACAACATTTATCAGCTGATAATACATCAACAAACTCGAACAAGAATGTAATAACTTGTCTAGAACATGTTTAGGCATGAATGATACTCATAACACTTAACAAACATGATTCCTTTGAGTCGAAACAAAGAACAGGCTTGTGACTCGGGTGCATTTGCGAAAAGACATAACTATATTATACGAGACCTTCTCCAAGAGTTGAAAAAGACCAAAGAGATACAAGGGTTATAGATAATATATCAACATCACCGTAAACTTATAAACTACGACATTCAGAGAGTTGGAGAATCCAGAAAACATCAATAGAAACTATGCAGTTTGGAGATGTGGTTCTATGTAGGCCGCCACATGGTCGGTTTATAAAACTTTTTCTAGCAAAAAAAGATTATATTTCCTGCAATAGTTTCAATCCCCATCGACTTCTTCTTTGGTATAACTAGCTTCCTACTATCACCCGTGAAATCCGTCTTGATACCATAGATATCGTAGAAACTATCCTCTAGAAATATTTCAACAGCATAACCTCCAAAAGGGCCGCAAGTCTCCGGGTCCCCAAAGACTACTATTAGGTAAAATGCTTGGGGATCATCGATCTGCTACGCCGTACATTTTTAGCTAACCAGGGATAATACGATTGAGAGTATCCATTACTTCTCCTGTTCGCGGAAAGAGTAAACTTTAGTTAAAATGTTCTATTTTGTATATACGAGTCATTAAAAGATGATTATGTATTGTACTATAAAAGGGGTTCCGCTTATACCATGAAGTGATTCAACAAACTGGTTTACTTCGTTAGCATAATAGCATCCTTCATCACATGATAGTAATACGTACTCATTGGGTGTATATTCAGTTCCCCTCATAATATCGAGAATAGGGAACACATTTCTCGTTGGAAGAACAGATTCCTTAACATTAATCCACTGGGGTTCTGACACAACCTCCTCCTTTGGAATTGGAATAGATTCCTTAACATTTTTCTCGTCTATT
>BQNB010135460.1:0-18154 GCA_026074375.1 Tanacetum coccineum | reverse complement strand
TATATATCTTGTGTTATTGATCTATGAAGTAACACGCCCCGGACCCTTATTCCGCTGCGACCCAAATTGGGGGTGTTACAATAATACCACCTTGCTTTGATACACAGTGAATTGGGCTCACCCAAGGGCTATCGACGATTGGATAAATGATACATGTATCGAGCAGTTTAACTATTTCTTTTTACAACTTTTTGCATGTTTGGGTTTAATCTTCTTTGTTTTGGAACAACTGGTTTTTTGTCTTCGAGGAGTTGAATTTTATGTTTACAAAAAGATGGATAAATTCTCAGAATGTCTGTTGTTTTCAAGGCAAAGGCTTGTTTGTGTCTTTTAAAAATGGATAAGAGTTTATTTTTGTTTTCTTCAGAAAGCTGAGATGATATGATAACAGGAAGAAAAGAGGGTTCTTCCAAGAATACATATTCTTGGTTTTCAAAAAGAGGTTTGAGTTCAAGTTCCGTATGAGGCTCTTCAATAGATGTTTTGATCTTGTAATCGGTGTTAAATGTGATTTTTTTGAATGGTGGTTCTTTGGTGTCGGATTCGGATTTAGAATTTTCATCGGCAGTCATTGCCATAAATTTATCGAATTTAGCAAAGAGTTTTTCTTCAAGGATGGTTCCTTCGATGGAATGGAGGATTTTACTACCTTCATCGAGAAGAGCATCGAAATCTTCTTCTAAGATTTCATCGGTGACATCAATACTGAAACATATATCATCGTTTGAATAGGAGTGTTTCATCGCAGAATCAATGTGAAAGATCATTCGTTCAGTTCCAACTCTGAGATTGAGTTGCTTCTGTTTGACTTGAATTACTGCATCGGCAGTGTGAGGAAAAGGTCTTCCTAAGATTAGAGGAACTTTACTATCTTCTTCCATTTCTAGAATAACAAAATCGGCAGGGAAGGTGAATTTACCAACTTCAACGGGCATATTTTTAGCTATTCCAACAGGGTATTGAAGTGATCGATCGGCTAATCTTACGCTCATTTTAGTGGGTTTGAGAGTTTTGAGAGATAATTTCGCATATAAGGAATATGGCATGAGATTAATGCTAGCATCAAGGTCGGCTAAAGCATTATATAAGAAAACTTTATTGAAATTACATGGAATAAGAAAACTTCTAGGGTCTGCAAGTTTTGGTAGAACTTTGTTTTGAAGTATGGCGGAACTTTCATCGCTTAGGAAAGCGACTGAAATTTGTTTGATTTTATGTTTGTTATTTACGAATTCCTTGAGAAATTTGCCATAGTTGGGCATTCCAGCTAAAACATCGACAAGAGGCACGTTGATTCGGACGACTCGGATCATGTCGAGGAATTTTCCATATTGAGCTTCCATTTTTTCTTTTCTGAGGCGTTGAGGATATGTAATTTTTGGTTTGTATGGTTTGGGTATCGGTGTTTCTTTAACTGGTTTTAGTGTTTTAGGTTTGGGTTGAGGTGTAGGTTCATCATCGCTATCAAAGTTGATAGGAGTTTCAGAATCGTTTTGTTGATCATTTGATTAATCTGGTGTGGGTACTGGTGGGTCAATAGATTTACCACCCATGAAAATACGGCATTCACAGCACGTTTCAGCTTGCGAGTGGATGTAAGGTTTTGATGAACACCTTTTAGGGTTATGTTAGTTGTTTACTAGGAAGAGATCCATGAAGTCGACCAGATTTTCCTTGTCAGCAAGACTGTTGCATTTTTAGCTTCGAGATTTTGAAATCGAGGCTTCTGGTTTATGGTTTGTTGTTTTCCCAGTTGTTTTTTTGTGATCCAGAAAATGTCTTTGATAAAAGAGTTGGTCGAGTGTTAGATTTTGATGAAATCGCTTAAGTTTTTTTTAAAGATCTGTGTTTAACATCGAGTGCGATTGATTAGTTATCTCGGTTGTAATTGTTTCTTCCGCTTGAACGCCAGTTATCGCGATTGGAATCACGATCGCGGTAATCATTGTAAAAACAAGTCATGACGGAAACTTTGCATGAATTTGGCTTCCTCTTCACATGACATGGGAATGTCATCATCATCAAGGTTTGATTATTTTGAACCGATATTGAAAATCTTTATACAGAGCATCACTTTCATGTCATGCATCTAATCGATGCCATAATTTTGTTTAGTGATCAGATATACTGCTACCTTCAGCGGCGAAAGCAAACTGTTTCCTTCAATGATGATTAGGTTTTTTTAGTTTTAACATCGACATGAGTAAGACTTTGTCTTCGAGAAGCTGATAAGCTTGATTTGGTGTTTCATAAAGAAAAATACCACCAGTTATCGCATTTAGAACTTCTTGGGTTTTTTCGTTGAGAAGACCATAGTGAAAAAGATTTTGATAATGGTTCCTTTAGATAAGATTGTGACCATGGCAGTATTTCCTGAGCATTTCCTTCAGTAACTAAGCCAATGCATCGGTGGAGAGATTCGTTTTCATTTTGGGATAAGCTCAGTATTTTCTCTAAGGAGTCGATCGAAAAGAGCTAGGGGAAAGAATTGGCTAATGAAATCCGTTTGAAGTTTCATTCCCACTTTTAATCGTTTCCTTCATTTAGTTCGACCAACCATGATTTGCTTCACCAGTGAGTATAGAGAAACATCATTAAGCGGACAGCTTCAATTTTTTGTGTTCTCTGTATGTAAACATAATCTCATATTCCGAGGAATTCGTGAATGTGTTTGTGAGGATTGGTTTTGGTTCTACCATCAAATTGGTTTCCCTTGATGAGAGTCAAGTGGTTACCTTTAATGGAGATTTCGTTTACGGTTTTAGGAATGGTGATTATAGAACCGAGAGTCAGAGCGACAATACGATCAACAACCCACATGGGTTCATCATCCATTAGATTGTAATTTCGAAGAATATCAAGGAAGTGACGAAAATAATTGATGTTGAGAATTGGCGGATAGACAATTCTCGGGTGTTGAGGTGGATTGTTTCTTTATTCGAATGGTCGTCGACGGAGTCTTCGATTCAGAGTACGTTCAGGTTCAAGTAATGGTTCAACAAGTTCAGAGTTGGAAGCACATGTATGCATCCAAGGGAGAATTTGTTTGGGTCAGTTTGCCAGAAAAATGTACGGTTGATTATTGAACAAGAGCATGTTAAAAATTATTTTTAAAGGGTTGATTACAGAACAGCTTTTGAAATCCCCGGCAACGGCGCCAAAATCTTTTTATGTGTTTCGAAAGCTTTAAATTTATAAGACTGAGATTCTCGGCTATTAGATGGAAACACACGGGTCAAAGTATAACCTACGTATGTAGTATAATCTTTTTTAGGTAAGACCATGTCATCCACATGGATTTGCGTAGTGTCGAATAATCAGCTGAAAAAAAAAACTTAACACTTGTGAAAAAATATGACTACCGGATAATTTCATATAATTCATAAGTAGTGGTAATAGTTACGATTTTAGACTTAGCGATTTCATTTATAAAAAGTATTTTCTCGTTAGAAAATGTTTTCACAAATTAACTTGTTTAAATTAAGACTTATGTTTAGTTAACTCGATTAAATGTGTCACTCAAATAATCCAGTTACTATTATATCAAATCTAGTTTGTTTATCGAATAACATAAGTGGATTTCTCGTCATAGACAATAAAGATCATAGACAAATATTTAAAACTATATAGATCACAACGGGTGTTTCGACCTATACCGGTGTGAGTATATAATCAAAGTTGATAAGATTAGACACGATAGGATTGTAACATAAGCTTAAGATTAACAAGATCATAATTATACCAAACACTTATTCATTATATTATTTTCACCGAGTAGTCATGAGAGATTTAGCCTCTCGTGGCTATGAAGGTTCATAACAAGATTAAATGGAATAACAAGAAACATACTATATTCGAGGTAAGAATATGGATCAAAATTCTCCCCGTAACAAGTATGGAATCGAAATACAACCTTTTATTCTTATAAAATCTACGATACTTTTCTTTGTTCTTCGTGGTTTGATCTTCAATCTTCAAAGGTTTATGGTGTTTTTGGGTTGAAGAATTGGAGATATGATTATTTGAGAGATATTTGAGTGGGAGATGATATGATGTGAAGTGAGAAATGGGTTAAATGTGTGTGAAATTCATCCTAATTTATAGGCTGAATTTGGGGTAAAAGTGTGGCGCACACAAAAGATTGTGCGACGCACTTGGTGATTAAATGTGAGGGGAATTTATTGTTTATTGAGAAGTGCGACGGACAAAAATATTTATGCGGCATACTTAGGGTATTAATGCAATCTTCATTTAATGGACTTTAGTTCTTGGACTCGTTGAGAAGTGCGGCACGCAAGGGGCAAGTGCGGCGTACTTATGCCTTTTTCAGCCTTGAGTCTTTTTCTTTTCTTTTAACTTGCTTTCCAATATCGAAACAACTAAACTTTATTTCTTTTAAGCTCGGATGACTCTCAATGAACCTGCACATAATTTATGCATTAAAGTAATCAAAAGTTATGAAAATTGATAGGATCTATATAAAAATTCTATATATATATATATATAATAATATATATATAAATATAATATATATATATATATATAACACCGCTAAAAACATGTATAATTTAGGCGTTATCAGGTAGTCTTGACTCTATTGTCTTCGAAGGACACACCTCGAAGGATGTGATGCTTTGACTGGCAAATTCCCTACTAGTAACCATTGTTCGTAAATAGTTTAACGCCAATAGAATTTAAGGGGACTACTTAGTCTCTCGAGTAAGTAGCTTTCGAGAGAATTTAAAGGGGAGTCCTTAAAAATGCTCGGAGGGTACGTCATTACCCTCCTACTTAACAACCAGGAAAAAATTCCTTAGGAACGCTAAGAATTTTTAGGGTTCGAGGGAGGTGAGCAAGGGGAGAGGAAAATCTTTAGGGAAACTAAAAGCCTTAGCATGTAACTGCCTTCTTTACTAGCCCTATTTATATGAAAAGAGAACGAGTCTATGGGTTACACTTGGAAAGGGCCCATTGGATCTAGCTCATTCATGTATGGCGCACGTACCTCACCCTGGAAAGACGTGAGTGCCGATACGTCAACATGGACATTAGCCACGGTCGCAGGGTCAAGCAGGATCATACAGACTGAATGTCAAGATGACACCGCCTACATAAAGGCAGTAATAAGACATCAACTCTCAAGGATAGGGAATCTTACCATATCAGGATTTTTTAGTCTTTCCTATGAAAATCATTAACTTCCACCTTTACCAATACATGTCAAACACTCTAACTAAGAGATTCAACATCCGCTAGTCATCATTGCAAGGTGGACATGACGTAAGCCCGGAAGGATAAGCCTGAGAGCGTGAACCCTGGTTGCCAAGCACGAACTGGGGGACTCATTTGCATAGTCCAGCATCATATCACTTGAACATGATCTAATACTAGACTAGGAGAACTTGATAACATATCAATATTAATGGCCAAACCCATTAATAGCATGCTCAAATCAAGCCAACACAAAGCCTATCAGCATCCGTGTTGGGACTTAAAGACTTCAAGATGATTCTTAGAGTTACTGCTGCTCAGGTGTACATTAGTGTTGTCAAGCATAACTTAGTACTGTTGGTGATACTAATGAAAATTATGCTAAGTAGTTAGTACTAGTAGTATAAAGTTACTATTGCTAGTCATTACTGTTAGTATAAGTTAGTACTGTTAGTATTAAGTCACTGTTGCTTGTTGAAGTTAAGACTACTCAGAGTTGAAGATTGAAATATATGCTAAGTAGTTAATGCTGCTAGTGATAAAAGTTGAGACTGCTAGTACATAGTTACTACTGTTAGTATATATTAGTACTGCTAGTACTAAGTATTACAACTGCTTATGATTATATTAGTGTTGCTTGCTGATAAAAAAGTTTATAGTTTGCTGGGATTACAACTGATAGAAGAATTGCTACTAGAGTCAAAAAAAAAAAAAAAGGGGAAGATAAACACGAGTAAAGAGATAGATATTACTTGGAGATGAAGATTTAAAGATAATTATAGAATAGATTGATCAAAAATTCTATAAGATTAATGTTATACTTTAGTATATTTGTAAAGCCGACTAGGACTCCTTAGTTTATAAAAGGAGCTATAAGGCATTAGATTTAAGATACAAGTTTTTTATAGTTGTCCCAAGAATCGATTATAGAAAGTTTCAATGATGTAACCCTAGTACTAGTGAAGAGTACTCGTATTATTGATCTAATAATATTGGAACGTTTGGTTATATCTTTGTTCATTCACAATTACTATTCTATTCATTATACTTCTAGATATTAAGGTGTAGATTCCGCGTACACTTTAGTATACATACAAAGTTTCTACAACAAGTTATTTTGGATTTATCCAAGGTAATTTAACCTTAGACAAGCTAAGGAATCAATCAAGGTATACATTTAAGGCCTAGTCTGCTTTAACTCCAGTTGATTTAGAAAAGCCTTTAGTCAAAGATGGAGATGTTGATGATGTTGATGTACATCTCTATAGATATATGATTGGGTCTTTGATGTATCTCATAGCATCTAGGCCAGATATTATGTTTGTAGTATGTGCATGTGCCAGATTTCAAGTTACTCCAAAGACATCACATCTCTTAGCTGTCAAGAGAATTTTTAGATATTTGAAAGGCAAACCAACCTTAGGCCTTTGGTATTCTAGGGATTCTCCATTTGAACTAGTTGCTTATACTAATAGTGACTATGCTAGAGCAACTCTAGATAGGAAGTCAACAACTGGAGGTTGTCAGTTTTTGGGAAACAGGTTGATATCTTGGCAGTGCAAGAAGCAAACTGTGGTTGCCACCTCTACAACTAAAGCTGAATATGTGGCTGCTGCTAGTTGTTGTGGACAAGTACTCTGGATTCAAAACCAATTGCTGGATTATGGGTATAATTTATGCATACTGTCATTAATATTGACAATAACAGTACTATTTGCATTATTGAAAATCTTGTTTAACATTCTAAAACAAAACATATAGAGATTAGACATCATTTTATAAGAGATTGTAATGCTAAAAAGTTAATTCAAATGGTTAAAATTCATATTGATCATAATGTTGCAGATCTTCTTACAAAAGGTTTTGATGCAGGAAGGTTTCAGTACTTGGTCTCAAGTATTGGAATGCTTAATCCTTAAATGTATGCATCTCTTTATGTCTTTGTAAAAGTTTTATAAAGGATTAGTATTGTTAGTTTTGTCAATTAGTACTGCTAGTTATACTTAAAACTGCTTGTTTAAATTGTTAGTCATACTTAATGCTGTCAAGAAGAAAATACTTTGGATTGTGTATTTTTGAATTTGGTATAACACCTGCAGGTTAAGCATATTGAATACCTGATGTTGAATGCTTCACCTCTGAGTAATGCTAAGAGGCAGTTAATGTTCTTGGATCACAATTTTTAACTTTTATTCATGGATTATGCATAAATATGGATCCTTATGAATTCTCACATGTCTATCTAGTCTTTTCTAGTGTGCTTGTGATGAATAGAGGCATGTTGTTGTATAATTATTGAAGACAGAGTTAATACTGTTAGACATCTCCTAATACTGCTAGGGAGAAAATTAGTACTGCCAGGCAAAAGATAGTACTGTCGGGATGTCATCAGAGCCAAGGTTACAACTGTTGAGCAATATCTTACCCCTTGAAGCATTGTTTGAGGGAAGGCTACTTATTTATACAGTCAAAGCATGGATGGAAGGATATGTAATATCAAAAGTGTGTTAAAAAGAATCAAAAATATCTAGGCATGTCAAAAGAGATTGGGACACCAAGATACCTCAGTCTAGTGGTCCCCCTGTAAAGGTTGGTAATGAGGCTGTCCATAAGGAGTTGGGTGACAGAAATAAAGGGCTGTCACTACTGCTTCTAGCTTAAAAGTAGAGTCGGACAGTGGTAACATCAATAGGACCCAATCCATGGCAACACTTAATGGATCAAGTCCTTAGGGAATTGGTTCAGGTAGTGGTCCCAGGTGCCAAGATACCATATTTGGGGGTGTAGATGCTCAAACTAGGTTTGAGACTACATTTAAATAGTCCAGTGATCCACCTCTCTCAAGAGGTTACACACTTGGAAGTGGAGAGGACAGTATGAAACTATTGGAATTGATGGAAAAGTGTACAAAGTCTGTGTGAAATAGTGAGGAAAAAGAAAAGAGAGAAATTATGAGTTTAAAAACAGAAAGAGAGTTGTGTGAATAAAAACAAAAAAGAGTGATTATGTGAGCAAAAAGAATTGAGAGATATTGTGAGCATAAAAACAGAAAGAGAGCTTGATGATTGAAGTCCTTTTTGGAATGAAATTGAAGATTAATGCTGGTAAGCCCAAACATACAGTTAGTTAGCCACCAGGTTAATACTGGTAATATAACTTAATGCTGCTAAGCATAAAATTTCTACTGCTGGTATATCTTAGTGCTACTAAGATTATGTTGATGCTGTTGAGTTACTGCTGTCAGTTTAAGTTAATGCTGTTAGGCATTATTTAGTGCTGCCAGTTCAAGTTCTCGTTGCTGAGGGTGCTTTTATATATACTTCGATTCAGGGTTTCATTTCATTCTTTATTCGATTTCAATCATTCAAACACTCTCTAAACGTAAACCTTAACTCAATTTCATCTTTAATCATCTAATCACGAAACAATGTCAACCCTAACTTTTGCTGATACTCACAATATGGTCGCATTCTTGGAAAAACCTGCTGAAAGTGATGGGTTTCATGAAATTATTGATTTTCTGAATGCTAACCAAATTCATTATGCTTTAACAGCAATCTACTCATCTTCACTATCTTGCAATAGGAGACAGTTTGGGCAACATCAAAGGGGGCCCCCCCCCCCCTAAAAAAAAACACTGTTAATGGTGAACATCAGTTACAAGCCCTAGTTGATAAAAAGAGGGTTATCATCACGGAGTAAAGCATTAGAAGTAATCTTTACTTAGCAGATGCTGGTGGTATTGATTGTTTGCCGACTGCTACTATCTTTGAAGAACTAACATGGATGGGGTATGAAAAACTTTCTCAAAGGCTTACATTTTATAAAGCTTTCTTTTCTCCACAATGGAAGTTTTTAATTCATACTATTACATAATGCCTTAGTGCCAAGTCCACTGCATGGAATAAATTCAGTAGCACAATGGCCTCTGCAATCATATGCTTGGCCACAAACCAAAAATTTAATTTCTCTAAGTATATCTTTAATGCTATGGTAAAGCACTTAAAAGGAGGGGTCAAATTTCTGATGTATCCACGTTTTGTACAAGTGTTTATCAATCAACAGCTTTAGGATATGTCACATTACAAAAAGATTTATGTTAACCCCTCACACACAAAGAAAATCTTTGCCAATATGAAGAGAGAAGGAAAGGATTTTTCTGGGAGAGTAACACCCCTATTTGCAATAATGATGGTTCAAGCTACTCAAGTTGAGGGTGTAGATTCAGGCATTTCTACTGATTCTCAACATACACCGATTACTGCTCACCCATCATCTTCTAGACCTCAGAAAAAGCAGTCTAGGAGGAAACAGAGGAAGGAAACTGAAGTTCCTTAAGATGAGACACTTCATGATGACAGTGTTCCTATACCTTCTAATGATCCACTTCTCAGTGGTGAGGATAGAATGCAACTAACATAATTGATGATTTTGTGTACCAACTTACAAAAATAGGTTCTTGATTTGGAAAAGGCAAAGGATACTCAAGCAAAGGAGATTGCTGGTTTAAAGAAGAGGGTCTAACGGTTGGAAAGGAAGAAGAAGTCAAGAACTACAGGGGTAAAAAGATTAAGGGAAGTTGGTGAATCTAGTAGAGTTGAATCCTCTGAGGATAAGGAGAGTTTGGGTGCTCAAGAAGATGCATCCAAACAGGGGAGGATAAAAATTATTAATGAAACCCAGGGGAGGTTTGATGATGGAGAAATGTTTGATATAGATGATCTTCATGATGATGAGGTGATTGTGGATATGGTAGTTGGTGAGAAACAAGAGAAAAGTGCAAAAATTAATGAAAGAGAGGTTAGTACTGGTGTTGAAGATAGTGTTGCCCTTACAATTACAATTACTACTGCTGATGAAGGAGTTACTGCTGCTACGATTGATGAAATTACTCCTACCAGTGCTCCAACAATAGTTATTGATGAACTAACTTTGGCTCAAACTCTTATTGAAATCAAAGAAGCTAAACCTAAAGCTGTTACTACTGCTACTACAACAACAACTACAAGAACCAAGGCTAGAGGGGTTGTAGTTTAAGAGCCAAGTGAATTCAGAACAACAACATCATCTCTACAAGCTCACAACCTTCAAAGACTAAGGATAAAGGCAAAGCAATAATGATTGAGCCAGAAATACCTTTGAAAAGGAAAGATCAAGTTGCTCTTGATGAAGAAATGGCAAGAAATCTTGAAGCTCAGCTGCAAGCTGAACTTATGAAAGAAGATAAGATGGCAAGGAAAAAGAAAGAAGAAGCCAACATAGCTTTGATTGAATCATGGGAAAATAAACAAGCTATGATGGAGGCTGATAGATTGCTAGCTGAGAGACTCCAAACAAGAGAGCAAGAGGAGTTAACAGATGAGGAGAAGGTAAAACTATTTATGGAATTCATAGAGAGGAGGAGAAAACATTTTACTGCATTAAGAGTACAAGAAAAGAGAAATAGACCTCCTACCAAGGCATAAAAGAGAAATCAAATGTCTGTCTATCTTAAGCATATGGGTGGATATAAACACAATCAGCTAAAGGGAAAAAGCTATGATGAAATCCAAAAGCTGTTTGACAAGGAGATGAAGAGAGTAAATTCTTTTATGGCTATGAATTCAGAAGTTCAAGAAATCAGTAGATAGAAGGATGAAATCAGTTCTAAGAAGACAGAAATTGCACAAGATAGTAGTGCAAAGAGAGCAAGAGATAAACTAGAATCTGATGAGTCTAAGAAGCAAAAGACTGATGAGAATGAAGAAGTTAAAGAAGATAATGAAGTTGAGCTGAAAATGCCATAGGATAGTAAAATGATGATATCGCAAGTAGCATTCCACATTGCTACTAAACCACCAGTGATTGTTGAATACAAGATTATTAAAGAAGGAATAATAGGACATTATCAATTGATAAGAGTGGATGGAAGTTCTAAGAGATATTCTTCTATGATTAGGATGCTTCAGGGTATTGACAGAGAAGACTTGGAGACTCTTTGGAAGTTGTTCAAAACAAAGCATGGTAATACAAGGCCTGAAGATGAACATGAAAGAGTGTTGTGGGGTGATTTAAAAGTCATGTTTGAACCAGACATAAAAAGTAAAGTATAGAGGAATCTATAAGGATACAAAGTGACTATTTAGAAGTTGTTTGATTCCTGTGAAGTGCACTTTGTAAGGTTTAAAGATCTACATATCTTTATGTTGGTTGAGAAGAAATATCCCCTTACACCAATAACAATCACAAACATGCTGAACAAGAAGCTTCAAGCTGACCACTGGAATAAGATGTGTTATTAACTCCTCAAGCTCATGGTAAAACAACAAAAGAATCCTGGAAGTGTTTGAATGCATCCTCCTGGTGATGGTGAAGACTTTTAATAAAGAAAGGTGAAGATTCAGAGGATGAACATCAAGTTTAGGGGAGGATTGTTGGGATTAAAAAGACTTCAAGATGATTCTTAGAGTTACTACTGCTCAGGTATATATTAGTGTTGTCCAGTATAACTTAGTACTGTTGGTGATACTTATGAAAATCGTACTAAGTAGTTAGTACTGGTAGTATAAAAGTTACTACTGCTAGTTACTACTATTAGTATATATTACTACTGTTAGTATTAAGTTACTGCTGCTAGTGGAAGTTAAGACTGCTCAGAGATAAAGACTGAAACTATACTAAGTAGTTAATACTGCTAGTACAAAAGTTAGTACTGCTAGTGTATGTTAGTACTGCTAGAGTAAACTTCTAAGTAGTTAATGCTGCTTGTGCTCAGTTACAACTCTGGTATAAAAAGTTTATGCTGCTGGATTACAACTGTTAGAAGAATTGCTACTGTCAGAAGATAAAGACGAGTAAAGAGATAAGGATTACTTGGAGATGAAGATTAGAAGATAATTATAGAATAGATTGTATCAGAATATTCTATAAGTTTATGTTTATCTTTAGTATATGTTGTAAGCCGACTAGGACTCCTTAGTCTATAAAAGGAGGCTCTAGGGCATTAGTTGAGATACAAGTTTTTATAGTTGTCAAGTCGATTTAGAAAAGCTTCAAGGTTGTAAACCCTAGTACTAGTGAAGAGTACTCGTATTATTGATCTAATAATATTGGAGCGTTTGGTAATATCTTTGTTCATTCACAATTATTGTTCTATTCATTATACTTCTAGATATTAAAGTGTAGATTCCCCATACACTTTAGTATACATACAAAGTTTCTACAACAAGTTATTTTGGATTTATCCAAGGTAATTTAACCTTAGAAAAGCTAAGGAATCGATCAAGGATTGGGATCAATAATCCGTCTGATGGCAACCTACTTACAAACCCAAGCCACACCTGGAATGGTAGCTTATCCCCTATGCAAAAGTACTCGTGTAGGGGATCGTTGTCCCCATACTGTCACTAACAGTTAAGGATGTAACATCGAGCACATGAACAGTGGTGTGCACAACCAGCACTAAGTTGTACGAGCCAATGAGAAGGTCACACCTATCCTACTTGTCTGCTCTTAGATGATCAACGTCTGGCCTTCCCATAGTCGTTAATCACTCCCTAAAGGGTTTATCTCTAAACCCTTATGCTTCCTATAAATAAAAAGCATTCACAATTTCTCTAAGTAAGTTTATTCACTTGGCATCAAACCGATACTCATGATGGTTTGTTTAAGTTTTACCCATGCTTCATGATCTTAATCATACCATCGGGTCCTTACCATTCAACAGGAGAAACTAATCATCCTAAATTATTTCTTAAACATGTTTTACTAACATACGTAAACACCAAACAAATGATAAGCATCATAAACATAATAAAAGACACTACATTTTCCATTAGCCATCAAACGTCCATCAACACATGTAGAACACATAACTACAATATATAAAATTTAGGCGCGGAAAGACAAATGATGTTCGAGCGTGAAACAATACAAAAAGTGATGCTGGTCTCGAGCAACTTATATGTGTTTTGAGCATCAGTTGGTTAACCATCCAATGAAGAATCATACCATTCATGGTTGACCAGTTGATACCCTAAACACGAATAAGTTGGTCGATAATAGTTATGTCATGTCTCTTTTAAAAAACCATCGAACCAAAAAAAATTATAAGGAACCAAAAGCGTTGTCATTATGGAAGAGAATAAGGGAATTCTTTGTCATGGTAAATTCATAGCATTGTTGTTGTTCAAATCGTCTTGAGAATCTACATCATTGCCTACCATTTTTTGACTAAAACCCTGAAATTTATGTCATGGTGGCATAAATACGACAGTACCAATTGCAGCTTTCAAATCAAGGCAAAACCTGTTTGTCATTGTTGTAAACAGCTCTGCAATGATGCCTCATTTGTGGGCCATCCAAACCAGGCCTTGGGCTAGCAGCATGATTGAAAACACTTTGGTCGAGCGGTTCACCTTTCGTTTGAAGTGTCAAAGTAGCTGAAAACTTGGATCCATTGAATCCCATCATCTACCTTTAGTTTAATATGTGGATCGATAAACTTCTTCTGAAACCAAACATAGTTAACTATAATAAAAATTTGCTCTAGTGTTAGAACGATAAAAAAAATCTCTTTTTCTATATATATTATACCAACAATTCTTATTTAAACGAATATACCAAAACCATTACTTGAAAATAGCATATCGTTATCAAGCAAACATAAATAAGGTCAAAATGTAAACACTTAAATCAATTAATAAGAGATACTTGGAAGTAACCCACAACCCATGTTGACCAGTTATTTAAATATAAACTTCACCAATAGTTTAAAGTAAATAGCGGTGATCTCAAAATGCTGAAAAAAATTCTAGGAAAGCAATAAATAACATACCTCAAGAAACCCGTCTAGTCAGGACAACAAATATTATGCGAGAATTTTATGAATAAGATCATCAGACAAGCTACTCAGTCTATCTACTTCTACATCCAATCGCTTCTTACCCAATTCCCATAACATTTCACATACCATAAATAGAAAAATGAACAATGACTCAGTAACTAGAAACAAAATGTTCAAAAGAGGACCCATCTGCGAGGAATAATAACGTAGTAAGATGGCGCACTAACGTCCTGTTGGTTTTAATTATGAAAAATTCTAATTTTATTATCACAGCCTCTTGTAAATTCGACTGACTTGACTCATGCCACTGAAAGTGTGAACAAATGAAGAGTGAATCACCGTTAATGAATACTTGAATGATAGGAACGAGATGGGCAGTATATGGATGTGGCTTTCCATTCTTGATTTCATATTTGGACGTTAAACGGACCGCCAACAACCAACTTGCTCTTTTGGCTTCTAGAGGTGACCTATCAATCTGGACATACTTCATAACGTAATTTCTCCTCTGGACACCATAAGGAATATCTACGTTGATTTCTTACATCCTCTTTACGCCAACATCATATTGGATAGCTTAAATACAAAAGATAACAATCTATTAATAATCAAACCAACAATATTTCTGCTTAGAATCAGATACCGTATCAAGAACAAACCACTGTCGCATTTTTATATGTTGCATTTTTTTGCCATGACAAAAATAAAGACTAAAGAGGTTAGTAAATCATCAATGCCAAACAACAACTACATAAATTAGATTTACAAACACATTGTACGGAAGTATACAGAAAAATGTACTACCTCACATAAATGCCTGATAGTGTAAGTCTTGCCGTAAAAAATAGAGTATGCACCTGTGTCATCGCTATTTCGTGAGGTGAAAAATCTAGCCCACGCCATGCACAAGAATCCTACAATAACCACATTAATAGGAACCTAAAGACATGAATTCAGATATAAGAACATATACTTGATGGGCTTTGGGACTCTAAACTTGAAACGCCCTTGACTCGTATTGATTTTTTTATTTATAAAATAATGCGTATATGTAAAACTCCATTAGGACATTTATGGAAATATGAAATCTGAAATCCATTTCATCAACATAATACATAAATATTGTACATGATTATCATAAGCAGAAGTGTAAATACTACGAGTGTGGGTGTTTACCCAAACACCCCTGTTTTGACCTATAATGAAATAACATGTTCTAAATTATTCAACTTGACGTTAAAACCTGACTAACACAAATATGAATTTAATAATTTGGGTAACAAAGAAGTGGTTGAGATGTTCGTCACCTATAAACGCGAGCATTGTCATTCCCTCATATAATCTCATTAATCTACAAGCCTTGAATAACCTGACCTGCAAAACATGAAACTGAGAATGGTAAGTCATGATGACTTAGTGAGTAAACGGATCTGAGTCTAAATCTAAAACATGAGATATAGTAAATCTAAAATTATAATTATGTTATTATGACACTGACTGATAACTAGAGAGTAATCAAATGAACTAGTAACCGAGTCTGATTCTAAAGCTATATCTGGATCGGTATCTAAAAGTGAATCTTTCTTGCACTAATGCAATCTGAGTTTCTACGTGGGTGCATAAGCACGATTCTGGATCTAAGGCTATATCTGAACTAAATCTAAAGCTGAAATACTACATATTGTACTGCTTTCTGAAGCTGAATTCTACTATGTCTGGAACTAACTATTAAAACTACATGTATAAAGCATAATGTTGAATAAGTACATATAATACTATTGTGACTACATGAAACATATTACTAATTGAGTGCATAAGTGTGATACTGACTGGATGCATGAGCGCGATGCTGAGTGCATAAAGCACAATACTGACTGGGTACATAAGCACAATACCAAGTGTTGAATGAGTGCATAAGCATAATGTTGAGTGCATAAATCACAATACTGACTGAGTGCATAAGCATAATACTGAGTGTTGACTGAGTGCATGGACACAATGTTAAGTGCATATAGCACAATACTAACTGAGTACATAAGCACAATGTTGAGTCCATAAAGCACAATACTAACTGAGTGCATAAGCACAATACTGAGTGCATAGGCATAATGTTGAGTGCATAGGCATAATGTTGAGTGCATAAAGCACAATACTGACTAAGTGCATAAGCACAATACTAAGTGCACAAAGCACAATATTTCTTTAGTAGGTGCATCAGCATGTTACATGAATGACTGGGTACGTAAAGCACATTACATGACTGGCTAAGTGCATAAGGCACCTAACATAGTCGGCTAAGTGCATAAAGAACATTACATAACTCATTGAGTGCGTAAATCACTAATATTCCTCACAAGACTAACCGAGTCTAACCTTTTCACTATAATGTTGAGTCAGGAACTGTTGATGCATGATATTCATATCTAAACTGAGGCTGAGCTAAATATTGGAGCTTGAGTATATCATGATATTAAGCCAAGCTGAATACTAAAATTGAGAATAATAAGGCTAAGCTGAATATAGAAACTAAGTGATGATATGATAGTGAGTCTAAACGAAAACATGATAATAAAATTAAATTTCATACTGAAACTAAAGTGAAACATAATGTTGAAACTAAGCTGAGCACCAAAATTATGTTATAACATAAAAATGAAGCTGAGCTATGACATAATACTAAGTATGACCACATGGATCCACATGATACTGAGTATGATCACACGATTCCACATGATACTCAAAATGACCACACGAGTCAACATGATACTAAAGATGACCACACAGGTCAATATGATATTGAATAAGACCACACAGGTTAAAATGATACTAAATATTACTATGGGTCAAAATGATACTAAATATGACCACACGGGAAAACATGATACTAAATATAACCACACATGTCAACGTGATTCTAAATATGACCACACATGTCAACATGATACTAAATATGACCATACTGGTTAACAAGATACTAAATATGACCACATGGGTCAAAATAATACTAAATATGACCACACAGGTCAAAATGATACTAAATACAACCACACGGGTCAATATGATACTTAATATGACCATATGGGTCAAAATGATACTAAATATGACCACACGGGTCAAAATTTCTAAATATGACCACACGGGTCAACATAATACTTTACTTGCATATTTGACCGCTAAGGTCACGTGAATACATAACTTGCATATTACTTGTGACATAATAAGGCATAGATATACTAAATATACTTAATCTACTATCATCTTGCACTAAACATGAAATGCTCCTATATACGAAGCTAAATTAAATTGTTACTCACATCGGTTGGCTTAGGCACTCCTTGGACATTTGTGAACTTCTGAGATCACCTAAATGCATAAATATATAATTATATAGTCATTAGAACTTGCTATGTTCTATAACGTCCGTACACATAATCTACATCATTTTCGTTAACTTATGTGAAATTGCAAAATTTGTGTTTTCTGAAGAGTCTGCTATAAATTGTAGATTTTACACACTTGAACTTGGAATTAGGAATTGAAACTAATTGCATCAGAAAGTCGACTCAAATAGCTACAAGTTGATTCTGACAGCAAATTAATCTGACAGACGGTTTATTCTCTAACTTTTTAAAGTCGACACAAAATTCTGCAAACCTTGTTGTCTCGGTTTCTAACTTTACCAAAACGACCAAAACTCTACATACGACTATACTTATAACTTTTATAACTTCACCACAGCTTATTAAACATCAAAAGCATCATTTTTTAATAAAATTTTAAGCAGAATTTACTAGTTTAACTATTATTTTAAGCTTATGCCAAACACCCCTTTATGGTATACACTAACAACATCAAAAACATGATCTAATTCATTGCTTGAAATGTAACCTTCTTTAATGGTAGATTATAATTATGTTCTAATTTGTAGAAACTAGAAGGGGGGTTGAATAGTTTTACCGGTTAATTAGCGTTTTAAAAGTTTGCTTATGAAATAGTTTGATTCGAGATGTATGTCAATCAACCAACAATATGAATCGCAACTAAACTATCTAATAATGCAAATAATAAGTAAAGAGATAAAGAAAGAAACGATCAAACCAAGACACCGAGATTTATAGT
>BQNB010135459.1:0-18154 GCA_026074375.1 Tanacetum coccineum | reverse complement strand
TTATTGAATCTTATTCGGATCGTTTTTAGTGTTATGTATCGTGTTTGTTGTGTTTGTTGTTCGAGAATGTCGTTAAACTAGGACAAATGTTATTTTTGAATGTCGTTAACGAAAAAACATTGTCTAGTCAACTTGTCATGATAGTATTTTTGTACCCGGCCTAATCCAATAATTACTAGCACCACAACTATGTAAATTTTTGGATTATACATCAATCAAGTCCTACCCAAATCTGATTATACAAACCATCATATAAGCATACCATTTGTCGTGTAATACAACCGCACTAGCCCAACACCATATTATGCTAGTCCTATTATTTTTGTAAAAACTTGGCCTGCTAGTGATCCAACCCAATCATTAAATTATGACCGGCCCATGTTTTTGTCAATACACCTTGGCCCAACATGCAAATTCTAAATACCTGGCCCATTAGAAATTATAAATTGATCCAGATACGTATGAATTAGAGATATAAAATCTCAATCCCTAACAACACGCATCAGTTAACCCTAATCATTTTATCACCCGCCCCCATCTTTCTTATTCTCTCTCAACAAACTGATTACATCCATCTTTCTATCATTTCAAACGCAACTATAAAACCAAAAATCCAGCATCCTCATCTTATCATATGAACCCAAAGCAAAAACCCACTAGATCTCCTACATTCCTTGATCTTTCAACTCATAAAAATTAAACACAGCCCCTAACGAAAACCTCTTCCTTTGGTAATTGTCTTCTTGTGTTCTCATGTTCATTTGAAGCACACAAAGACGTTGAAGTCTCGGCAAAGATCTTTTGTAAAAGGTCTCAGGTAGGTTGTTATTTATTTGATTGTTCGTAGTGAGTCTTTTGAATCGAAACGGAGAGGGAATGAACCATACTTAGTTTTGTTCTCTCTTTAGTATTTCGTAAATTAATAGAAGCTATGCTTCTAATAGATCAATGATGGGTTTTGCTTGTAAGATCTTTTAAAGATATGTTCTTAAAATGATAAACAACCTGAGATCATTGTTGCGTATGTCTTGTTTCGAGTTAGAAAGATTGTAAGAGGAGATGGAGTTGTGGTTTTATGTGACGATGAGATTAGGTAGATCGAGTCGGATTTGATTGTGATGATGAAGTTGTTGGCTGATGTTGATGAGTGGTGTTTGTTTTTGAATGTTATTGTTATGTATGGTTTTAACATTATTTCTATCCGTCTTTCTCATTTCTGTCTTTGGACTCTTTGAGTTTGACAGGGTCAACTCGGTAATAACCGAGTTGACTCGGTTTACATTGTGGTTTAGCAAAATACAACAGTCAGCAAAACGCAACCCCTTTTTTTTTCTTGAGTCAAAACGTAACCAGTGTGTTGGGAACTAGTCAAAACGCAGTCTTGTTGTGATTTGGGCAGCATGACGTTTAAGTTTTGCTATATAAATGGTCTTCAACAGGCAAAACGCAACCACCAAACCGTAACCACCTTGTCAAAACGCAACTTGTACTTTTGTACTTTTTCTTAAAAACCGGATCTGGTTTTTTTTTCTTTCATCAAAACGCAACCAAGAAAAAAATAAACCCAGAATTGTTTCCTGAAGAACATGTCTTTTAAGCATGAACAACAGATCTGAACAAGATACGGGACACAACTTAACAACAAAACCATGTTCATGACATTTTAACAAGGAAAAACAATGAATGACAACATGAACAGTAATCGGAACAGTAACGACAAACAATGATACGACACACCCCTGCAGCTCTGATACCAATTGTAGATTGTAAATGACATATGAACAAGGGATTAAAACAAGATCTGGAGGTTGTGTAAAATGAAAAAGATGTAAAGCCATATTATTTGAGTTTAAGGTGAAAAGAGATGGGAAGAGTGTGTGTGGTAGAGAGAAAACACACACACTTACACACTTACAAATGTGAGCTTCACCCCTCCATGGAAGTATGGAGGGGGTATTTATAGTCCTAGTGACACACAACTATTGTAACTAGTCATTATTAGTCTCTACGTGTCTAACTATATATGATCTAATGTAATTCTGGATATGTCACCATATTTTAAGGCTAACACTTGTCCTTAGTATTGTGCTTGAGTTGAGAAAATATTACTTGTTTAAAATGTGGTTATTCATGAAAATTGGCCAAACGTATCAGGTTGTAATCTCTTACCATTAAACGTGTGGATTACGACATTGGACATTTTAGAAACTAGGTCGTAAGTACTAATCTAGTTAATTCAGTCGACACTTGGTTTGGTCTCTAAACGTGTTAAACAAATGATCGAAGTTATAACAATATGAATTTTAAAAAAAATAAGTTTTATTTATAAAATTTAGGGAACAAACGCGGAGTTTTGAAATCAAATTCTGGACTCGTTACTTAATAAAATTATAAACAAAAAGATGTTTTCGAAACTAAGCCATGTCGTCTATAACTTTCGTTATTTAAGTTTTGTCTAAAAATGTCATTTAATATGTTAAAAACGTAGCCAAACACAAGGGGGTCGCGACTAGGCTTAAGCAGAAAAACAATATTTTTGGTCAAGTGTTTTTTAGATGACTTTCGTCTAATTTTGATCGCGCATTACAAATTCATTACTCACCATTATGACAAACCAAAAATACTTTTGAAAACTCGGCCAAGAGTACAACAATTCATCTTTTATAGGTTTTGCAATTCGAAGTCGTTATAGTAACCAAAAACGAGGCTAAAGTAAGGGGTGTCGATCATTCAGCCAACAGTATTAACTTGGTCGAAAAACATGGTAGCGGTACTAACTTTAGGCCACGATTGCGAGCTCGATACACAACCGTTTTCGATGATTCGAATTCCTAAATAAAGCTCACCATGTCAACTATAAAACGCCCCTATTTGTTGACTCTATGTCTAAGTCTAAGTGGGTCAGAACAAGGCCTAAAGTCAACCCAACAGGATAGTTTTCATACACATAAAACAACAGATTTGTAAGTCTATTTCCTGCTTCGTTATAAAGTGTTAAAAGCTCAAATTTTGCATGAACGCTACTCCTATACTACGTTAATGAATGATAAGCTCAGAAATTCTATTGATCAAGTTTGTATATGGGTTTCTCAATGAACCCATATACATCAGAAGGTTTATATTTCAGGAAAACATAATTTTCTTGGCTTCAAACTTTAGAATTCGACTAATCATAATTAAGTGTACATTTTGTTACAAAAAGAACTAGCATACGGCTTCCTTACAACATATGGCCATAGATTTATTCTAATCATAAGTTAACCATTTTAGTTCCTTGTTTCTGTAAGGACATAAAGGCGCATGTTTGGGTATTGCAAATAATAACAATGAAAATAACGTGTCATTTTCATAACAATTTTAAGGACACACAATACTCAAGCACAAAGATCTAAATGGCATGATTGCATATAAATGAATGGAATAATAATTATGAACGTAAAACTCACAAGTTTACTGCTAAATGGAAAGTTTAACCAAATGAAAACCCTAATTTCTCTTTACCCTACTCGTATACGAACCCAAATACTTAAACCAATTCAACTGCTTGCACCACCTTTATGATCACGAACCCGTTTAATGTTTTACTACCTTAATGCTCGAACAACAGGAACCACGAAAAGAAAACCCAAGAGTGACGAAATCTGGGGTTAGGGTTTTTAAGGTTTCTAGGGTTTGTTATTTTATGTATGTGGAAGTGGGTTTACTTGTGTGTGTGTGTGAGAGTCGAACAAGAAGAGTAAGAAAAACCAAATGAGCTAATGAGGTATAATCCTGATGATGTTGTAGCCTCTGTGTTTTCTCTTTAATTTGCAAGAGTTAAGTGGGACAATATATATTCGCATAACTTGGTATCTATAGTATCTCATCCTTGAGTCACGTTTTTGTGTAAACCCTTATATGGTAAAGGATCTTTGGGACTTGTAAATGGTAAATGTACAGGAAATATCAAGGGATTTACTGTTTGGAGGGTGGGGAAGGCAGAAGCAGGAAACAAGGAAAGAGAATAGCCATATTTCATGTGGGTTTGAGGATTTATAAAGATAAAGAGATGTGGGCTTTTACCTGGTAGTTTAAGGAGATAAAAGAGAATAGATTTTCTATGTTCTTATCTTTAATTGAGGTTTACTGGTTTGGTAAAAAAGAAAAGAGGTACATGACCTGTTTGCTAGCTTTTAGGAGAACATAGGTTTTATTTTAAGTTTTATCTAGTTCCCTAATTTATAGAAGTTGACATTTGGTAAAATTTATTTGAATGTGTTTTTATCTTGATAGAATCTAATGGACATGATCATGTAAATTTTCTTGTCGTAAAATAAATTGAATAACAAATATGAGGGGAATCGTGTAACGTCTTAATGAGTTTAGTTGACGTTTCTAGCTAGAATTTAAATTTTTTAGTCTATGTGAATTAACCTACGCTGTTTAAATGGAAAGCTACGCGAAATAAGCTTAAAAGTGAATTCCTAAAATAGCTGAAGTTGTTAAAATGACATGAAAAAGTAGAAATGTTACAGTCTTCCCCCGTTAAATGGGCTTTGTCTAATGGTTATTAGGGTTTATCTAGGCGATTTAAAATAAAAGTAAACACCTAAAAATTTTATAAATAGAAAGAAACTAGAATGATTGAAATCGTAATATGATCTAAAATGTGAATTGTTACAGAATTAACCATAAAGATTTTCAAAATTGTCTGTTTGCTTGTTTTCTATCACAAGTAGAACCCAAAAAGGTGATTCAAGCTTTGACAGATCCAAGCTAGATAGAAGCAATGCAGGATGAGCTTCTACAATTTAAATTACAGAAGGTTTGGACTTTGGTTAATTTACCATATGGCAAGAGGGCCATTGGTACTAAATGAGTGTACGAAAACAAGAAAGATGATAGAGGTATTATGGTTAGAAACAAGGCAAGGCTGGTAGCCCAGGGTTACACTTAAGAGGAGGGTATAGATTATGATAAAGTTTTTGCTCCAGTTGCTAGGATTGAAGAAATTAGGCTTTTCTTAGCCTATGCCTCATTCATGAACTTCATTGTTTATGAGATGGATGTGAAGAGTGCATTTTTGTATGGCATAATTGAAGAAGAGGTTTATGTTTGTCAACCTCTAGGGTTTGAAGATCTAGAGTTTCCTAACAAAGTTTACAAGGTAGAAAAGGCTTTATATGGTTTACATCAAGCTCCTAAAGCCTGGTATGAGACCTTATCTACCTATTTATTGTAAAATAGATTTAGAAGAGGGACTATAGACAAGACTTTGTTTATCAAGAAGAACAAAGAAGAGAACTCTACTAAAGGTAGATCAGTTAAATCCCAATCTGTCTCCGAAGGTCCCTATTACGTCATTCCGCAAAAAACATATCTTCTAAAGTTTGGATCGTTCTTTCACTTTGGCCGTCGGTCTCAGGGTGATAAGCCGTACTCATATCCAAACGAGTACCCAAGGCTTCATAAAGTGCTTTCCAGAATAATAGCGTGACGTAAACTAACCGTCCGATAGAAGGATGATGAGAACAGTTACTCATGTCGGTAACCTACTATTCCATCATGTACAGTCTCATCAGAACTTATCTCATTAGATCATGTTCCTCCTCATTGGCAAAAAATGACACACTTTGTAAGACGACTCAACGATCACCACAAATATTAATCAATAACCAATTTGTCGTCTTAGGAGTTTGGTGATAAATCCATGGGATTTTGTAACATTTCCACTTTCAGGTCATTTACCGACCCTATTATTTGCACGATTTATTTTGGTCCGATACCGGTTACTTTTAAATTAACTTTTAAAAAGCTAAATCGCGTAAACCAGAACAAAAACATTTTAATGTCAACTGGTACATCTAAATAAACTAAGACTTTACATCAACCAAGTAAAAAATAATTATTAAAAAGATAATTAATTAACTTAGAGTTTATTATTTTATTGGTCACGAAAAAAGTTTACGTTTCGGTTTCGCAATAAAATACATTCGGACACACCCCGAAAATACCTACACTTACCTAGACTCAAACCAATACCCACTTTTAATCCTTAAACACAAAAACTATCAAATTCTTGTGTTAATAAGCCATATGGCCGGCTATGGGTAAAGAAAACCCATAAACCATTGGATAATAATATGAATTTTGTACCATGATCTCCTAATTAAGGAATATACCTTGTAATCTTAACAAGATTTCAAATCTCTCCTTCCTTCCTCCCTAAACCACACGTCGCACCTCATAATACAACTAGCAAAGCTCCTAAAAGGTCCCTATGTACATGTACAACACATGTTAATTAAAACTTTATACCTAATGTCCCCTAACTAGCTAATACACATTAGATAATAACCAAATAACCTCTCCTTTGCCCTTGTTTTGCCGCGGAAATACACACACATATACACACAACACATAAGATTTTCAAATCTTAAGAAATCTTGTACAACTACCTTGCAATTAAGGAGTGTACTAGGAGGGTATTAGCAAAACCATGAGTGCTAAACTAGAAACCATAAAACCACCTTGTAAGGGCACGGTTTGGCTTGTTTAAGGAACTAAAGGAGTTAACTAGCCACCTTGCCTATAAATACTCACACACTCTTATCATTTAACACTCTTACAATTCACAAAACACTTAAACAACTAATCAATACTTGTCTCTCTTATTCAGGTCACAAACCGCACCTAAGCACACCCACACATCTTGTTTTTGAGTCAACATATATTCACTAGGGTTTACATACGCGACCTCAAGGGTTTTCACGAGCTAGGTTTGGGTATACACTAAACTTGGAAGCTTTGGTTGGGTAAACTCGATCGTGTATGCACTTGGTTTGCTTGCATAGCTTGAACAAGACGCTAGGACCCTTTGTAAGTCCCTCACAATAAGATACATTTCATAATTTAGTTCCCTTTTTGATTTCTTATCCATATGTCGCGTTAAATATATAAAGGATGTGCTAGCATGAATCCATGCATGATAACGCACATATACACGGGTGCATAATACTTGTGTGGTGCTAAAATGTAGTAAGAATACGTACATATGATCAAAAATAACTAAACATATCCATTTAACGTCGGGTAAAGAAACCAAGGTGAAATACAACCCTTACACGCGAAACCAATGAAACTAATACGTAAACTTTTATGGTAAACGGGATACTACGGCTTGGGAAGGAGTAAGTGATCCATATTAACGTATGCATGTGATAGACACGACCCATGATTAAGCCAAACAAAATGAAATATGGTTACTATGACTTTTCGAAACATACATGTTGCTAGGGGATTCAACGGGCCACAATGGGCCTTGTATAATTCAAGCATGCCCACATTCGAGCCCAACAGGCCCAACAGTGGGGACCCATAGCTTATTGATAAGCTCGTCCGAGCTTATTGTTGGACGAATGGCTCATTAAACTCGAAGTATAACAAGCATGCATCAAATAAACCCCTTAACGGGCCTATCGGGCCCAGTAAGCACAAACCGGCCCAACAGACCAAGCAGTGGGGCCCACAAAGTGGCAATAAGCTCTATGTGCTTATTCAAAAACCTAATGTGCTTATTTGAGGCTATATGGACCTTATGTATCACAAAAATCATAACCGAACCTATATCGGGCTTGGTAGCCCATTTATATGACCACCGAGAGCCTATAAGCCACAAATAAGCTTTGGCAGCTTATTTGTAAGCTTAAACAGCTTATGAGGCTTATACTAACCCTAGACAAGCTAATGGACCCAAATAGATTGAGCCCAAACACGTAAAACACCTATCGGACTTGTAATGGGCCCAAAAGCCCGTTATCGAAGCTTAATTGCTTATTTAATAAGCCGAACCTAAAACAGACCCTAATGTGCTTATAAGTCTAGAAAATAAGTTAGAAATACTTAATGGACCTTTTAGACCTATTCGGGTTTGAGTTATTGGGCTCACAAGCCCAATAAGCTCGAATAAGCTTCAATAAGCTCTCCCGAGCTTATTTTCAGCTTAACTAACTTAAATAAGCTAAACGAAGGCTTTTGTGCTTTTTAAAACTTAATCGGACCTTTAAAACACTTATTGGACCTTAACGGGCCCAATAAGGTCCATTAAGCCAAAATAAGCTCATCCGAGCTTATTTATAAGCTGGGACAGCTTATACGGCTTAAAGGAGCTAAAAGAAATGTAATACCACTTGTTAGAACTTAATTGGAGTTAAAATGCGATTTTTACAAGTTGAGGGACTAAAAGTGTCAATTTGCAAACTATAGGGTCAAAACTGTCAATACTGATTTTAACAAGTACAAGGACTATTTTTGTCATTTCTTACTATGAAGAGGGAATGAAAAGGTTTCTCTGGGAAAATCACCCTTCTATTTCAAACTATGATGGTTCAAGCTCCAGAAGATATGGGTGAAGATTCAGCTGCTCATATTGATTCCCATTCCACACCCATTATTAATCAACCATCATCATCTAAGCCTCAAAAGAAAAAGTCTAAAAGGAAACAGAGGAAGAGGACAGTAGGTCCTACACCTGCCATCCTGATGAGAACCTATATCTAAACCTTCCTGTGATCCACCTTCAAAGTGTGAGGGATAAGATTGCAACTTACTAAATTGATGAATTTATGTACCAAACTACAAAAGCAGGTTCTTGATTTGGAGGAAGCAAAGACTGCTCAAGCAAAGAAGATTGCCAGTTTAAAGAAGAAAGTTAAGCAGTTGGAAAAGAGAAAGAAGTCAAGAACTTCAAGGCTCAAAAGGTTAAGGAAGTTTGGTTTAGCTAGCAAGGTAGAATCCTCTAATGATGTCAGTTTTGGTGCTCAAGAGGATGCATCCAAACAGGGGAGGAAAATAGCTGATCTTGATGCTGATGCTAAAGTGACCTTGATTGATGAAACTCAAGAAAGATATGATGAAGAGATGTTGTTTGATATACAAGATGATTTACAAGGTGAAGAAGTTGTTGCAGAAATAGAAGTTGTTGAAAAGGAAATTAGTGTTGCTGATCCAGTTACTACTGCTGGTGAAGTAGTTACTACTGCCAGTGCTACAACAACTGTTGATGAGTTAACTCTGGCTCATGACCAATGCATATAGATAAAAGGCGAGCTAAACGATAGGCTGGTACTACTGGCTAGCCAACAAAAATTACTACTACGTGCAGATGTCTAGCACAAGACCAAAGGCAAAAGGAATTATCTTTCATGATCAGGAGGAGTGATGTGCGCTAAAACACACATCATTTGTACCCTAGAAAACGCTAATAAACGGACTAAAACACTAAAATATGAGTAATTATCTTGCAAATATGTGTGTATTGTTTTTTATGTCTTACAGGAACAAAGGATTGAAAACGGAGCAAAAACAGAAATTATCGGGCTTAATTTGGTCAAGTCTTATTATTACTCAAGCTAAGATGAAGTCGTGAAAAGTCCCCAAGCATGCCATCGGAAAGAGCATGAGAAAATGAGTCCAATGGTGCCTTCAGATCTTATTGGGCCAGCCCGAAACCCATTATACGGGCTGGGTCAGCCCAAATTATCGTAAGCCCATTTTTAAGCCCAATAGCAAAACTGAAATATAAAATGGCACATGACTAAAATGTCACGTGCATGTGTAATTAATAACACACAAATCATGAGAGTTGGGGAGTGTGGGGGGGGGGGGGGGGGGAGGGGAGCACTACCCCCAATGACAACAGTAAGAGAAGTGACACATGGCGGGGAATTGTTTATAACTTTTAAACACATTTCAAAATTGTTCAAAGAGTGGAGAAATATTGCGTAGGATTAAAGCTGTGCAAAAGTCCACGTGTCATCGTCCAATTGGTGGATCCAGCTGCTGTGACGCGTTTTAGTACAAGGTGGCAAAATTGATGCCAATGATTGGCTCATTTATTTTTAAGTCGGTGCAATATTTACATTTCCAACCCCTGAATTTTGCAATAAAAAGATCGCTCCCCTCACATTTGGGAGGAGTACTGGAGATTTAATAAGATTTTTTAGTTTTTAGCTTTTTAATGTTTTAAGTTTAGCCTATTTTTGAATCTGGCTTATTGTAAAACTGCTATTGTAATTCTTTGAGCATAATTGTAATGAAATGAAGTTCGTGCTGGGATTATATCTACTCATGGCTTATTTTTCTTTCTTTTCTTCTATTTCGAGCGTAGTGACAATAAGCTTTTCATAAGCTTATTTCTGGCTTATTTTGCAGCTTATATAAGAAAAAAAAGTGTAGATCGAATAAGCCTAAAAAGCTTATTGGTTTCATTTTTGTGGCTTATTCGAGTGTTAATTTAGCTCAAATCTCCAAAAGCTTTTAATCTTGTTCTTATTTCTTGTTTTCACTTTTAATTAGTTTTTCATCACTATGGTTTAGTTTATTCACTGTTTCAAATTTGTGTTGACTGAGCTTATAAAAGTTTCATGTTGATACTAGAAACTCTCGTCTGAGCTGCGCTTGGTTAGTAGAGGTTTATTAGATTTTGTTCGGTTAGTATAATTTGCATTAGGCTTGTATATTTGGTTATCTCTATTGGGTATCGTTATAATTCTTGATAAACTGGTTCTATTCCACAACCAATTGGGCTCTGTTTTGTTTTAAGAATTCTTGATTGGTTTTAGCTCAGTTCATTTATAATTTTAAAAAAGGCACTTTTGTTTAATTGGGCTCGTATTTGTTATTTGTTGGGGCTACATTTTGTATTGGATCTGCCATATTGTTGATTGGGCCATGATTTCTAATAGTGACAGAGTTAAAATTTAATAGGAACTGTTATAGTTTTTAACAGTGTTGTTTATTTTTGATTTGGTGACCATCAACTCATGAGGCGTAGAGCTTAAGGGTTTATTTAGCTAGACCGAATTTGATTATTTGCTTTAGCTAAATAAATCGGATGGTTATCGTTTATTTGCGGCTCTTCAATTCGGTCTTATTTTCTATCCTTTTTCAATTAAATAGTGTAGTTAATTTAAAATGTTTTGCTTTGCTTATCATTGATCAATGAGCGTATGTGAGTAGTTTAACTTGTGTTTGCTAAGTGATTAGTGATTTAGAATTTAAGTGCGGTTTTAAAAAGGTTTAAAAAATTAATAGTCAATTTACATACCGTCATTTACTTTTAATGTAATTTAAATACTTGTCATTTATTTTAAAAATCATTTTACTTTACTTGTCATTTAATTTCTTGAAAACTTGTTTTCAAGATTTTAATTTTCGTTAAACTAAACCCGCACTATAAGAACATTCACATCGCGCTCGCGAGAGCGTGCCGCAATCATTTATTGTCATTTATATCTTTAGATCAATTTATATATCCTTTGTATTTTAAATCTTTATGAATAATATTTAGATTTTATTTTTATTAAAATAGTTTCAAACCAAAACCAAAAACTTTATGACAATCCCGCTCGATTTACCAACTTGAACGTAAGATTTCCATTCACCTCCTCGCCGAGGAAAACGAAACACGTAGTTGATATACTTATTTTATTCTTTCCTAAGAATAATTTGTATGATACTTAGCTTGCGTATACGTATATGTATTTTATAAATATATATATTATATATCTGAGGGTTTATTTGATAAACGCGTGTAAAAACGAACAACATCAAAATGGCGTCATTGCCGGGGAGAGGTGTAGCGATTTTTACGGGATTGTTTGTGTTCGAGCCTTGAAGATCCTTTCTTCGGAAAGTTTATTTTCCTTCTTAATAAAAAATATAAAAATCCAAAAATATTTTTCTTCTTATTTTTATTTTTATTTTTATTCTCTTTTATAAATATTAAAAAAATACCAAAAATTTTCTTTCTTATTTTTATTTCTTTTCTTATGTATTATTTTCAAAATCTAAAAATATTCTCCTTTACCCTCTTATCCGTTTAATTCTTTCTTCTTATCCTCTATATTGTTTAATTCTTATGACGTCATTCAACCAACGCGAGTGTGGGGGTGTGGACAACCATGTGATGGCTTCGATTGTTATCTATGTACGTGCCAACAGTGTGGTGTTAATCTTCTAGATGGGAACTTGTTTAAATTGCACTTATGGCGAGGATGTAAAGCAATCAATGTTTTTGGTTGTGAAGGCCCCTTATAAAGGTGGATTTTGTTCGTTTTGCGCATACGAGAAAATGAAAATTCATTCGCTATAATTTAAATATTCGAATTATTTTCAATGGAATGATTAAAATTTTTTCCGACTACACTCACACCCGCCTATCTAACGAGACATACTTGTACACTGAGTTATTGTGAAACAAACACTCATTACCGTCTATGATTTCCACCACGACACACCACACATTGTGACTACTAGTGTAGAGCAGGAAATCGGTTACAAGCAAACTATAATGATAATTATTATTCACATAATTTCACCAATTTTCCTATTCTTTGGTTGTGATAATTGGCGGGGTCCCAACCAAGACTTTTCCAGTGTCGTAAACGATAAACCAAAATTTCTATTTATCTAATTCTTTCGGTCTTACCAAAATCAACCTTGCAATTCTACCTTTAACTCGTTAAAATCGAAGGATGAATAAAGAGGAAGTTTTAAAAAGAAAGACATGCAATATAAGAAGAAATAATGAGTGAGAAGCAGTTGATTGATGGCGAAATTAATGATATCACGAATGATTTGAGTTATAAAAGATTTCGAGGTGAGAAGATTGATGATGAATATGAAAGAGATTGTGAGATTAAAATCAAACAACTCTTGCAAGATTATAGTGGTTTGGACATCGAGATGCGGAAAAAGGAGCGCGTTTTAAATGGAAGAAAAGTATCATCTGGCTGCTTCACACACAACGTAAATTAATATCTATTGTCATGACGTAGGATGATTAAATTCCACACACACGAATTAATGTCTCAGATATTCTCTGTCCCTTATTGCTATCAACATCTTCAAGTTCCTCTACCTACTAGAGAGCCCGATACTCTCGTCATAATGGGGACAGCATCGCACAATTCTGAAAAAAATAGACGAATTAAAGAAAGTCTAGTGTTGAGAACCTTGTCCCAATCCAAAGTGAGTCTGAGGATTTTTCCAATAATGAAAGTTAATGTGATATGACCGAGTGTAATGAAACTTCTCCGACTTTTACAACTTTCTCGAATCCTCTCTTTGATTCTAACGACGATTTCACCTCTAGTGATGACGAGTCACTTTCTGATGAGGACGTTCAGATGGAAAATTTCAAAATTTATTCGAACCCTCTTTATTGATGGATGAAAGAAATACATTCCTCAAAGTATTTATCCTATCAATTTCCATGCCGGTCTCAATCATATCGAATCTTGCTTAACCGATGATATTTTAATTGATTTCTTCACCTAAGTTTTGATTATTTCTCGAAGAGTCTCCGGTGAACATTTGTCAATATCAGATCTAATTCCACCGGAATAGAAAGCTGACTTGATCTAGAGGAAGAAATCCGTCTTGTGAGGAATTTTGTTGAATGATTATTCAATTCCCACTATCCGCCGAAGAACTAAATTTGGAAATTGCTGATACGAATTCTTGAGTCCTCTCTCTCATCTCCTATCCTCGTTTATGGATAAGTTGACTCCGAATGGAGGAATCGACTTATTACTTGCTACAAAATGACTCGAAGCCACCAAGGCATTGAGAGACGACTATGTCACGAAGGGGATATATCGTTTTTACTGAAGAATTGGTAATAATGATTCCTTTCTCCTTCCAGAAAATTGAGTCATCTTAACATTGACATTTTAATTAACCGTCATCTCCTCCATCTCCTCCGACCCACCGATTTGAGATTTTGTTTTTAATTATGAAGCCAGAAACGGGTGTTTTGACTACCAAATAGTGAAGGAATTTCTGAACACTATGTTCTTATGCCTAATATTTTGCCCACCCTTCCACCTTTGATCCGGATTTGGACTTCACTCCTTCTTATGATTCCCTCGGATCCGGAAACAAAATTTCGATCCAGGGATATTCATTGAAGTCCAATCCGAGAGACTTTTATCATGGGATGAATTTTCTATCTCATTCATCCGTGATCCTCTTTCTCTAGTGTTTGACCTTTTGTTTCCGTTTTCGTCCGAAAACGAGGACAAATTGTTCAATCTTGGTATTCTCATTTCTCCTCTCTTATCTCATCGGGGCAAAATCATTTCTAATTTTTCTAAGAGCCCGATGATGATTTCTGGAGGGGACGTTCCTCACTTGGATGTCACATATCTTTATTTCTATCCTCCTTGACCAAGCTTAAGTATGGGGGATCGAGTCAGGCTCAAGACTCGGTGAAACAAAATAAGCGCTTCTCGGGAGGCAACCCGTGTCTTTTCTTCTTTCTATTTTCTTGATTAATAAGTGAGTGTGTTATTTTATAGCCCAAGTGTGGGGGCGTGCTTCTTTCTATGGTATGTGGTTCCGTTTTTGCAGGATTCCTCAAGATCATGAAGACCCATGCTTGTTTTCAATCCTCCAATCATCCGGTCTTCGATCTTATGCTTATTTCGGAATCCTTAATCCTGATCTGATATATATTTGTTTCCCTTTTCACACTTGGAATTTTTTGCATTTGCCTTTTCATATCGTAGTGTGGGTAAAACCCGATATTTTTTGAACATTGAGGCCAATGTTCCATTCTAAGTGTGGGGGGGGGGGGGATTTCTATCGAAATGTAATCATACCTGTGCCTATATGTTTTTCCCATGCACCCCGTTTGACCAAAATTTATTTAAAATTTTTATTGTTTATTTATGATATAAATAATAAATGATAGTATATAATATATATATATTATATATATATATATACTTATAAATGATATATATATAGTATTAATATAATAAAAAATGATGAAAAATTAAAATATATAAATGAGTAGGCCCGTAGAACTTGGTAGCTTTTGACTTGACCGAGTTTTAAACTCTAGCTTTCCCCTTAGCTTTTTAGACTAAGCGTTTGCTCAACTTTAAAATTTTGCAAAGGACGAAATATGATAGAGTTAAATAAAGTTTGATGTTGAACTTGATTAGTTGGCATATCTTAGAGCTCATAGATGTAAATTGTGGCTTCTTTGCTGCCATCATCTTAATAAACCGTAATATAAATAGTTGAATTAAATAAATTACTTGTTAGTTTTTGTTTCTAGATTAAATCACATCGTAGGAGATTCTTCTGGTGATAAGGTAAGGTAACACACGAGGTTTTGTCAGTGTTTGTGGGGAAATAGACTCCTGGACCAGGTCGCTCGCATACGATGTGACCTGTTGTTAAAAGACCACATGACTTGAAATTTGGCTATTTAATAATAATTATATTAATAAACGAAGCCAAATAAGACTTCTAGATCATGTCAGACTCGCATACCGATGTGACAGTCGTTTAAAGGGTGGAGGAAAGAATAATAATAAAACTGTGGGCTGATAAAAGTTTATTGTCTCTTGCCGGCTCACAACTGATGTGGCAGTCTTCTAAATAAGGCACATAGTACTAAAGAATCGAAACTGAATAAAAGTTTGCTACTATCTTTCCGCGTCACAACCGATGTTTCAACCGCCTACTAAAAATGTCAAGGAAATCCGAGGTCGAAATATGTTTTGGTGCATCTTGCCGCTCACCACCGAATTGTAGCCTTCTAAAGGGACCTAAGGTTTAATAATGAGCAATACAAAAAAGTGATAAATCCAAATTTCAACTCATGGGTATCTAAATAAAGCCTCCGTCTCAGACTTCGTATCTGATTGTTGCGGATGAAATAAAAAGGATAACCCCTAAATCATGCAAATTAGAACCTTAATGTGGACCTTATTCTCACCATATCGTCTCTTTAGGAAATGATTTCAAACTAATTATGGTCTAAACCGGGTTTCTCGGGTGGAACGTGAAACATAGTTTTTGAATAACGTTGATCCATGGTTGAAATTCGAAATAGCACATTCACCTAATAATTAATAATTGTCGGGAGTGAAAAGTTCACAAGTTGCAAATATGAGTAGTGTTAGCATCTATACTTGTATTTAACGGTGATTTCGTTTTAAGCTTAGTTTGGGGATTGTGAAAAGTCAAGGATGACGAACTCCTATTCTTAAGCCTTTTAAAATAAATTTTATAAAAATTATTATCTTAGTTATTATTATTTAATAAGTGGTTAAAACGGGGGTGCTTGCGAATTAGATGATTTTTGAACCTTTTAATGGACCTTTTCTGTTCTTGTTTGATTGTGAGGGGGTCATAAGTTTAAAGCGGATAAAATTATTTATTTTCGGGTATTGTTTTATTTACATTGCGTGAGGGACCAGCAATGGTTTAGTGTGGGGGGATTTGATATTGGCTAAAATATACATATTTTGTACCCCGTAAAACACTATAAAAGGACTAAAAACACTAAAATATAGATAATTATGTTGCAAATATGTTTGTATTGTGTTTTTATGTCTTACAGGTAAAAAGGATTGAAAACGAAGCAAAAACGGTAATTTTCGGGTGACTTTCGACGACGTTTTCACATTTATCGAGGTCCAAACGAAGTCGTGAATATTCCTCGATCACACCATTGGAAAGAGCACGAAAAAACGAGTCCAACGGTACCGGCCTTTTATATTTAAACCTTTTTATTTTGAACCTTTTTCGTCCCTGTTTGAACCTTTAGTTATAATGGACCAGACCAAGTTAAAATGGGCTTATATATTAAATTTTGCATATAAATACATGAGGCTATGCTTGGCACAGCGGTAGTGTGCATAGCCTCTCTTCCAAGAGGTCTAGGGTTCGACTCACCCTCCAGACCCGATCCAGACCCGGCCCAATACCCAATCCAGACCCGGCCCAATACCCGATCCAGACCCGGCCCAATTCCCGACCTGACCCGACCCAAGACCTGACCCGGCCCTCCAGTTGACCGGTGGTTGACCGGTGATCCGGCGGTGGTCAACGGTGGTCTGCCACTGTTGACCGTCGTTGACCGTCGTCGTTGACCGGTGGTCCGGCGGCGTTGACCATCGTTAACCGTCGTCGTTGACCGGTGGTCCGGCGACGTTGACCGTCGTTGACCACCGTTGACTGGTGGTCCGGTGGCGATTGACCGGTGGTTGACCGGTGACGGTGGGGAACAGTAAAATGCCACGTGGCACCACTCAGGTGGTGACACGTGGCGCTTCTAATGATTATGTGTCAGATTGTGCAGGTGGCAGGTACGAGGTACGAGGTACAAGGTACTGTACTCGTCAGTACGAGGTACTGTTCAGGTGGCGGCTGGACCAATCAGATGGTGACACGTGGCACTGGCGTGTGTCAGTACGAGGTACTGTAGCAGTCAGTCCGAGGTAGGCGTTTGCCAATCATGGGCAATAATGAGGCGGTTGGTGGAGTGCAAAAATACCAAAATACCCCCCAGATCTGGATTATGAGTGGCTGTGTACCTGAAAAGAAGAAAATACCCTCACCCACTTTGGGCTATAAATACAACACGCAGTACTAGAGATTGGAGTGTTAGATTTTAGAGAGTAAGATTTAGATTATTTTCAAAATAGTAGTGTAGGTTAGTTTTTAGGAGTAGTATACTTTAGTTTTAGCTTATTGTATAAGCTTTTTAAGCTTATTATTTGCTTATTGTAATCAACTCTTTGAGCTTATTAATGAAGATGCTTTTTATTAAAGGTTAGTTTTGTTAATGTTTTTTTTATTTTAATTGCTTATTTCTCATGCTTATTTTCTACTCATTTTCTTTTGCTTATTTCTAAATAAGCTCATGCTTATAGCTTATTTCTTGGATCCGATCTCTTAAGCTTATATTCTAATAAGCTTCTTTAATAGCTTATTTAGACTAGCTTATTTTATATTGTTTTTGATTTAGAGCTTTTCGAGTGAGCTTATTTTAGCTTATTATTGCTTATTTTTCTATCTTATTGTTTTTAGATCTAATCCTTAAATATACCCGTCTCTTGTTCACTTGATTGAACACCTTGGTTTCGGGTGGATTAGATCTAAAAATAACAGATCTTGTCTTTTTATATTATTTTCTAGCATAAAGTTTGTTCGAAAATCGAATAAACTAACTTAGATTCGAATATCTAGATTTATTCGAAAACAAATAAAGTAGAAAATTAGAGAAAAGAAAAGAAAAGAAAAAGTTTTCACGAATAACATTGATTAAGCTTGATTCGAATGCTAAAAAGGGTGTCATGAGTCTCCTACT
>BQNB010135456.1:0-18154 GCA_026074375.1 Tanacetum coccineum | reverse complement strand
TTTTGTGATTCTTAGTTTAAATCACTTCGTAGAGATTCCTTTTGGTAAAAGTAAGATACACATCAAGATTTTGTCAGTGTTGTGGGGAAATAGGCTACCGATTCCTGACGGCTCGCTACCGTTTTCTAGGTAGTTAAAAGACCACAAGACTTGAAACTTGGCTATAATAGTTATATAATAAATCGAAGCCGAAATAAGATCACTACCTCTTGCCGGCACACAACCGATGTGGTAGTCGTTTAAAGGGTGAAGGTAGTAATAATAATAATAAAAATTGTGGGCTTATAAAAGTTTACTATCTCTTGTCGGCTCACAAGCGATGTGGCAGTCTTCTAAATAAGGCACGTAGTAATAATCCGAGACTGATAAAAGTTGCTGCATCTTGCCGGCTCATAACCGATGTTGCAGCCTTCAAAAAGGTCAAGGATCACCGAGGTCGAAATAAGACTCCTGGAGCATGGTCGGCTCGCATACCGATAGGACAGTTGTTTAAAGGACCAATGTTTAATAATGTTGCAATAATAATAATAATAAACAAATTTTGACTTCGGGGTTATCTAAATAGGATAACCCCTCTCTTTAGGAAAGGATTTCAAACTAATTGTGGTCTAAACCGGGTTTACTTTATATGAATAAGACATTAACTTATTTGTCACAAATAATAATGATAAATAAATCTTTAGAAGATGGAATAAGGGAGCGGAAAGTAGCTATGCATCCACATTTATCAATTATTAGTAGTGTTAGCATCTTAACTTGTATTTAACAATGATTTCGTTTTTAAACTTGGTTTGGGGCGAATGAAAAATCAAGGACGATGAATTTATCCTTTTAGTGTTTCATGTTCCGTGAGGTTATGATATGAATGAATGATAATAAATGCATAAAAATGGTAAAACGGGGGGCTTTTCAAAACTAGTAATTTTGTAATCCCCTTGGATGAATACTTAGCTACTTTTCATGGTAATTAGTCTAAGAGGGTTAAAATTTTTGGTTTTCTAAGTGTGTTTATGACATTGCGTGAGGACACGGCAATAGCTTAGTATGGGAGATTTTGGTATGTGCTTAAATACACATACCTTTTACCTAATAAAACTAGCTAAAAAGACCAATAATGACCAAAAATACATAAAAAAATGCATTGTATATGTGTATTTCGTGAATTGTGTCTTGTAGGTACGGATATTCAATAAAATGGACAAAAACAAAGCAAAATGGACAAAACTGAGCACGAGAATGGAAAGAGCATGGAAAACCGAAGCCGAAGGCGTATACATCTTTAAATGGGCCAACCCGTACCCATTTAATGGGCCGGGTCAGCCCATTAAGATATTATACTTATTTCCCTGGATACTTACACAGTTAGTCCTTGGGGACTAACACCATTAGTCCAAAACAATTATACTATAAGTCCTAAACCTAACTCCCGTTAACTCTTTTTCTTATAAAACCTTACCCGAGCCATACAAAGCCCAAAACCCTCATATAATAACCCAGGTCAAACACGGGTTAACGACCCAAATAATAAAAATCAAATTACTGTTCATCATCTCTTTTACCTTTCCCTCCCTTTCACCTCAACGAACACCAGGGTAACACCCATTCACCCACGCTCTCAAAACCCTTCTAGAAGCTCACATGACGCAAGCAATGATGCAATAGAATGACAGCTTGGCGATCCCAAGCATTTTGATTGGTTGAGAGATGTGACATCAAATCAAGGGCCTAGATTGATTGCATGGGAATGAATCAAGATTGAAGGGACGAGATTGAAGAGAGAGGAACGTCTTAGGGTTCTGGATACTTCCTCTGAGCACTATAAAAGGAGAGCTCTTCACACACATAAGGGCGTCTAGTTTTAGCTTAATTTTAGCTTATTAATTTAATTTTTATCTTATTGTTCTTTTTAATGGCATTTTTTACTTTAAAGCTTGTAAATGTTTGAGTTTTAATAAAATTATCAGCTTATTTCAATTGTTCTCTTCAATTATGTTTTATTTAATGAACTTTTATTAAGCAATGTTTAGTGTTATCACTTAATAAGCTCAATTAAGCTATCTTATACTCAGTTTAGCCCTCAAAAGCTAAACCGAGCTTAGTTATTAACCTCAAATCTCTCCTAAATATACCTTAGCTTAATTTTATATGATAAGCCAGACAAGGATAGGCTTATGGACAATACTAGCTTATCTCTTATAAGCTAGAGCTTGTAGAAAAGCTCATTTGAGCAATTTTTGATCCCTGTTTGGCTAGGATCAAGGTACATGTTTGCTTATCTTATTTTAGCTTTAAATCAGCTTTAATTCATTAATCTAGCTTAACTGCTTATTGTTGCTTATTTTCTGTCTAATTAGTGCTTAATATGTTTTATTCTAGCTTATATGTTTAGATCTTAATAGTTGGTTAGCTTAAATCAAGTTTTATAGTTATTAGATCTTATTAGCTTAAAACTGTCTAAATTTAGTCAATAAGCTTAGCTTATTGGCTTGTGCTTTTTTGTCTTAAGTTTTTGCTTATAAGTCTTTAGATATCATTGTAGTTGATCTGGTTTCAATAATTTATGGCTTTTAAGGAGAAAAACAGCTTAGAGTTGAGAAATATGAATTTAAAAGAGTGTTTGGCATTAGGTTCAAAATGGGTCAAAATGAAGTTAAAAGTTGTTTTTGGCTTCTGAGTCAGTTTTAACTAGCTTTTAATTAGTCTATTGGTAAGTAGTCTTAAGTTTTAAAAGGTTAAATCTCAAATTTTAGGTTTATAGTAGCCAAGGTTTAAATCTGTAAGTATTAGGCTTGTCATATCTGCTTATTTGATTGAGATTTGATTAAGTGATTTTAGATGTTCATTTCCTGCTTAAATTGAGTCTATTATGCAGTAGAAAAGAATAGGTTTAAGTGAGCACTTGTCTTGTGCAATTTTGAGTCAAAACTGTTAAGGTTTTTTAGTTTTTTTTATTTTGTCCAAAAGTCAATTTTTTATGAGCAAATTTAGGTTAGAATTAGGATGTTTTAGGAGTCGGGATGATAATTCAAGATAAGCTTATTGACTTCCGCTTCATCGGTTTTTTAGTTTTTAAGTCTTTTTATTAGCTTATTCTAGCTTTATTTTAGGGCTTAAAGTAGCCATTTTCAAAGAGCAAAAGTCAGTACATACTGATTGTAATCAGTATATACTAACCTTTCTAAAAAGCTTTTTCTAGCTTAATTGGTGGATCAAAATTCTATTTCTTGCTTATTTGGGAAATTTGGTTGTGAAACTTTATCTGTTTTAGGTTTTGAAGGTCTTGGCTTAAAGCTTAATTAAATGCTTTATTTTTGTGTCAAAAGTTGTGCCAAAAGGTTGTCTTATTTCCCTTTAAGTCCAAAAATTGTGCAAAGTGTTTGAGGTCTTAATGAGCTTATCAGCTTATTGTGTGTGCTTAATTGTGGTCTCTTGTACTTATTTAGTCTAGCTTAAGGTCTGTGTTAAGCTTATTTGCTTTTCCCTTAGCTTATTGAGTCTTAATAAAAAATATACGTTAAGTTTCTTAGTTTTGTTAAGCCAACCTGTCTTTAAGGTCATTTAGTATTTTTCAGCTTATATTTGCAGCTTATTTTTGGTTCTTTTGGTTTATTTGAGTCTAGTGCTAGGTATATTTAGCTTATTCAGATTTTTTCCTAGCTTATAGGGTCTTTAGGCTTATTCAGTAAAAGCTCAAAAGCTTGTGAGCTCTTTTAAGCGTTCTGTCACCTTACTAGAGCTTATTTCTGTGCTTATTTGTAAATTTTAGAAAAAGTATTTTTGCAAAAGTTGCTTAATGTCAGCTGAAAAAAGTTAAAAGATTATGTTCACCAAAAAGAAAGGCCACAGGTTTCGAATCTGTGACCTCCCCTTTCATGGCCAACATGTTTAACACACACACTTTAACCAAACACGCCCTTGGGTCTGTTTCAAACATATCTTGCAACATTAATTTCTTAAAGGCATTTTTCCAGTTTTGCTCTTCTAGCTTATTTGATTTTTCTAGGCTTATTTATAAGCCCTATTTTAGCAGTTTTATTTTTCCTGCATTAGTAGTAGTATTAAGCACTTTCAGTAATTTTTTGAATTTTTTATAAAATAGTTTAGTATTTTTAATTAATTTTCTAGATTAAAATAGTTTTTAATTCATAATAAATAAAATAAATGTAAAAAAAATATAATTCTTTTTTCTAAAATTATTTTTAGTCATTTAGGATTTATAAAAAACAAAAAAACATTTTTAGGGTTAATTTTTGATAATTTAGTTTTTAAGTCGCGTTTTTTAGAATCCCGTTAGCGATTTTAGCCCATATCTTTAATTGCCTTTATTGTTTGCTTGCCTTTCGTTGCTTTTGTGTTTAATTTTTAGAAGTAGAATCAAAATTCAAGATATTTGATATTCAAGCATCAAACAAAATACTTTCGTGAATTTCAAGTTCACCTCTTGTCGGGATACGACATCCGGGAGATATAATATTGTTTGTCCTCAAGCAATTTTCTTATCAAACGGGATACTTACTATACTATAATTAGTTTGAGATATTTAGAATATATATGTAATTATTATATAAACTATTTGGATCGAATCATATATATACGTTTTAATGTCGGCTATTAGTTATATATATATTATCGAAAGTAGTTTCCAAAAATAATATGTAAGTCCAAGATGAGATAATTTTTAAGTGTTCTTAATACGGTTCCTAGCTAGTGGTTATTAGAGGATAGATTATTAAGCCCAAGACCGATTTATGGGCTTGAAATGTGTAGAAAAGTTAGTAGTAAACTTAAACATAGTTTAGGGACTTAAGTGTATGTTGTAATATAGATTAGGATTAGACTAGAACTAGGAAGTGTTTATCTTGCCTTGCAAGGAAATGAGTTTCGTATTCGACTTAGGATAAGTTTCCACCCTTCATCTCTATAAATAGAGATGAGGAGGGATGCTAGTTATTCATTCTTCTTCCTCAAATTGTAAGCTTTATTAGGTTTTAAAAAAAGGGGTGTTTCAGGGTATACCATGTGCATATTCTTGTCGGTTCTTTGTATTAGAATATGATAATTCACCATTGAAGGTTAATTGATTTGCTTGTCTTCAATGTTAACCACTATTCTCTTTTATTATAGGATATAAGAGAACATTATAGAAAATCGTTACCATGGGCTGAGCCCAATACAAATTTAATGGACTAATAATACTAATGGAATGTCTTGACTTGACTTGATGATGATTATTGACTCTTGACTTTTATTGTTGAACGTTGACTTGATTTATACAAGGCTAATACTCCCCCTCAGTGTGAGCGGGAGATCTTCGGACGTTCAGGCTGGAGCGAAACTCAAGAAATAAAGCTGTGGGGAGACCCTTAGTAAAAATATCTGCATACTGAAATCTGGAAGGGACATGAAGCACACGAACCCTGACGGAAGCAACATATTCTCGATCAAATGAATATCAATCTCGATGTGTTTAGTACGCTGATGCTGCACATGATTAGTAGACAGATACACAGCACTCACATTATCACAATAGACAAGAGTAGTAGTAAAGAGAGGAATGTGAAGTTCAAGCAACAAATTCCGGATTACGCAGTCTCAGCAACAACATTCGGCAACACCTCGATATTCTGCCTCAGCTTCGGGTCTCGGTCAAAACTAAAAAGTTGTTCGAAATATCGTTTTACATCAAATTGCTTTAGAGTCCGAATTGTGAAAACATGGTTTAGCTGCTCGTTTTTGATAAATCAACCTAGAAATAACTTATATCTCCTTTAAAATTCCGAAAATTCTCGGATGTTACACTTGGCATCTGAAGAAATTGAAAAGATGGTGGAAGAACAAGAGAATATTGTTGATGATAGTTCAATCCCTAGGAATGATGAATCAAATATTCCCGGCACTAGGATAGAGCCCCTGAGTGATAAGGAAAGTCCGGAGGTGGAGATTGCTAAAGAAAAGGAGGTGGAGATTGCTAAAGAAAAGGAGGTAGAGATTACTCAGGAAACGGAGGTGGAGATTACTCAGGAGACTCCAGCGGTGGATATTGCTAACGTTATTATACCAGTGAATGTAACTGATGAAGATAAAGAAATAACTGATGAGGTGTATGAATTAAAGAGAGGGAGAAAGGGAAGAATGTAGAGGAGACTAGGAATTCACCAATCCCCACACCAATTAGATCTCCTAGGATTCATACTAATCTCGTATCTTCGGATACTGAGAAACTCCAGGAATTGACGGATACTCCTTATACTACATCATCATCAAGTTCACCTCACAAAAAGTTAACTAAAACGAATCGCCTTCTATCATTGTTCAAGACAAAACCTACTCGCTTCAAACGCTACAAGAGCTTCTTTCACGAGTTACAAGGACGTTATGGTTACTTGTTTGCACATTTACGGGCGAGGTTCATGCCAAGAAAGTCATTCGATACACTTGCTGATAATCTTCATGATGTAATGGTTGAGACATTACCCACTATCGTAGACAAACACGTTAAGAAGCAAGTTATGCAGCAAGTTCCTGAACAAGTTCGAAATCAAGTTCCAGTGTATGTTGCGGAAGGGTTGATTCTGGAGAGGCAAAAGGCTAAAGAAGAGACGGAAAGATTGATTGCTAAAGCAATTTTGCAGGAACATGGAAATATTCAAGCTCAAATCTCGACACAAATTGAGAATGCAATTGCCAATGTCATTCCTTCTCAAGTTGATGCATCTGTTCGAAATTATATGTCTGGCCATATTCTTCATGTTCATCCAGCTCAATCACAAACATCCTCTATTCCAGAACAACAATATCAACTGTACCTTGCTATGAAAGCTGATCCTCAATTGCAACAAGACATAGCAATATGGTTAGCTCTCCAGATGAAGTTTGAAAGAAATACAGTACTACAAACTGCATGTAGAACTCATGCCATTCGCCCAAGAGATTAGGACGATCCTCATGACGATGCTCATCCTGAGGGGGAGAATAGTGCAAAGCGGCAGAAGACATTGGAGTATGAAGCTTATGTATCTGGAGAGTCATCATCTGGACAAGTTTTTCAAGAGGAACAAGCTCCATCAACTTCAGGAAATCAAGAGCAAGATGATGATTTTGATTTTTGGACTGACTCTTATGCTTCAGATGATGATGAAATACCAACAAAGCAAGTATCACAAGACATTATGGAAGAAGTATCGCTGACCATTGATGAAGCTAAGCTGAGAAAGATGGCTGATGAGATGTTGACGACAGAAGATGTATTCAGGAGATGAGCACCGTGATAACTTGTTCAGATTAAAGTATTTCTTGAATAGTGGACATTGTATGTGGAGAGTAGGAAAAGAAATTATTGTCTCTCCAACATCCATGAAAAGACCACACCTTAGTTCAAGCTGTCAAAAAAGATCATGAAGCTCCATCATTATCTTGATAATCCATGACCTTTTGTATTTGAAGAAAGGAAATTCTGGACCCGAGAAGATAGTTTTGTCACTTTACAAGTTTCCAACAATTATCTTCAACGATGATGATATTGAAGAACGAACTTCCGGATGGGTGAATAAGAGTGTAAAGAAATTCAATCCTTATGCTCGATATGGTGTTGAACATTAGAAGAATCCTCATGTGAAGATCTTTTACATAAGGAAACATAAAGAGTCTGGAATAACCAAAGGAAGAGATTTATTCAAATTTAAAAATTGTTCAAGTCATCAAGACGTACTGGGAATTGGGTCATGAACACAAGTTTCACGTGTAGATAAGCAAAAGCTTTGTAAAAACATTCATAGTAACGCTTATGTAGTGTAACCGAATAAGTATTCGGTAAAGCAAGCATGTATCAAACATTAATTAGAAATACGTGTAGATAAGCAAAAGCTTTAGTAAAAACATTCATGTAACGCTTATGTAGTAGTAACCGATAAGTTATTCGGTAAAACAAACATGTATTCTCACCCCAAAAATAGTTTAAGAAAACCATTAACAATGAAAATGTGGGGCTATGAACTCACCTTGATGTTGCAGAGAAACTAGCAGGAATGCAAATAATAATCACAGCATAATTGGAGAACGGAACAGCTCGACCAAGAAGATGCAGCTTAATTTAACGGCTAAATCCTATTAGCTTAGGATGATGAATTTGGGGTTTACCGATGAATGAGTACACCAATGCGACTCGTTGATAAAGGATTGAGGTTTCAGGTTGGATGATTATATGGTGGGATGTGTTAAAATAAAATACACCGAAAAAAACACAGAAGCATGTAATATATTCGCATATAATTAACTATGAAAAATTAAACAATTATATAATTCATGTGACGAATCATATAATAAAGACAAACAAACAAAATAATAAGTCGCAACATATAATACTTTACAAGTATTATATAAGAAGCGCGAGAAAATAATGGTAACAACATAATTCGACACCGACCCCAGTTTTCAAAAGTCACTAATAAATTATATAAAAAGTTCATACAAAAAGTAAACACGGTTTTAAGTTATAATTTGGCAAATGACGTTTTTTAATGGCATTTTTTACAAAAGTTATAGTCGGAATTATAAAATAATAAATTTTATAATTTAGTACTTCGTGACGCCGTTTAACCAAAACAAAGTTTATCTTGTTTAACAATGATAGCTTTCGTTTATTTACCGATTCATTTGTATAAATACAAAAAATCTTAAAACTATATAACTTTGTCCTTTTATCGGGTTTTCTAAAATAATAAAAGTTTTAGTGAAAATACTAGGTACGGTAATTTTTAGAAATTTCGGCATGACCTTGCCGTTTATACAACGTTTCCCTTATTCATAAATTTCAATATTTTTCCACTCTTTATCAAACTATGTTTTGCAAAACATCCGTGTTTTATAATATATATATATACATAAATATAATAATATATATATATTATATATAAATAACATATATATATATATATATATATATATATATATATATATATAATTATAATCTATCTACAAATACAAACAAAGCAATTAAAAAGACAATATATAACCAAACACACCCTTGGTTGTTAACTGACAAAACAAACGCACCCTAAAGCTGTAAAACAGCAAACCAAACGCACCCTAGTGGGCCAAAAACGGCATAACCAAACACCTCTTTTAACGCATATCCAAACACACCCTGATGCTTAAACCAAACAGCCCTATATGGGCTGTTAAACCCATAACCAAACGCCCCTAAAGGCAAATTATACCCATAACCAAACACACCCATAAGGCTGCTAAACAGCCAAACAAACACCCTTTTAAACGCAGATCCAAACGCACCCACTGCTGTTATAACCTTAGCCAAACGCACCCTCTTCGGTTTATACATAAATCAAACGCCCCTAATTCGTCTCCTATCACACCAAACGCACCCTTGGCTGTGGAACAGCCAACCCAAACGCACCCTAATCTATTTCCTTATAACTCAAACGCACTCTACGGCTGGTAACCCGGACAACCTAGCTGCTGTCCCCTCGAAACAAACACCCTTTTGGGTTGTCAACCCTCAATCGAAACGCACCATAATTGGCAGCCTTTGTGGCTCATTAAAACGCAAAACAAACACGCCTTTGGGTGTGTATACTAGTCAAAACAAAGATCCAAAAGAAAACCAATTCAAGAAAAAGTAAATAAATAAAATAAAATAAGCATAAGCAAATACAACCATCCAAACTTGGAGTAAAATGGGGTAGAGTGGTGGCTGCGGTGGTCGTTGTGGTGGTGGCGTCGCGGCTGTGGAGGGGGCAGCGGGGGTGTGGGGAGATGGAGATGAAGGTGGTGGCGGTGTGATGGTTGTGGGCTGCCACGACGGTGGAGGTAGCAAGAGATGGTGAGGAAGGTGGCATGCGACTGCCATGGAGATGAGGGTGGTCGGTGGGGATGGTGTCGGTTGGTGGAGATTACGGTGGCTATCGTCCGAGGGGGAGGGGGAACGGCGCGTTGTAGCGAGTGACATGGGGGATCGGGTAGATCGGGCGATGAGAATCGTTTTTGGTTTCGGTTTGAAAACCCGCCGGAAAACTTTTCCGGCGGCGGCAGCATGGTGGCCGGCGACGGCGAGGTAGCCGGAGAAGATGACCGGAAGTTGGGTGGGGGAGAGAGAGTTGTAGTGGTGTGTGTGTGTGTTTATATTTATAAAATGAAATTTTTATAAACTTTTTATATATATAATAAAAGTTTTAAAATAAGTGGCAAGTAGTTAATAGCTTAGGGTCAAATATATAATTATCTCACAGGGACTAATAGTGTAAATGTTGGGCATTATTTTGTAAAATAATGGTTCGGGGCTCGTTTGGGCGACTTAACTGTTGATTCAAATCACGAAACTTGCGCCATTATTTTTCAAATCATTTTTCCGATAAAAATGAGTATTTACACGATTTTATTTCATAAATATTTTTATAACATTTATAAAAATATTCGTTATTAATATTCGTTATTTATTTAGCGAACCGGTTACGTCTCGTTCGAAATAAATAAAAAATAAAAATAGAAATAAAAAAATTCTAACCCATATATTCGCGTTATCAACAAACGTTTTCGAATAAAATGATGACTAAATTTATTAAATATTTTTATTTAATAAAACTGTTAATTTAAATATTATTTAATTATTTTCTCATCTTGCGAGGGCATTTCAGTCACCTTCTGACTGTTTTCGGGTCTCGGTCAAAACTAAAAAGTTGTCTGAAATATCGTTTTACATCAAATTGCTTTAGGGTCCAAATCGTGAAAACGTGATTTAGTGGTTCGTTTTTGATAAATCAACTATGAATTAATATATATCCCTTTTTCGTTTTCGAATCAAATAATTTAAAAATAAATTTTTATAAACGACAAACATGTAATAATAAATATGATTTATTATTTAAATATGTTCCGAAAATTGACGGTTGTTACATGAACTATGAAGTAGCACCCCAAGTGGTATTCCGCTGCGATGTTGTGATTTTGGGGGTGTTACAAACTACGCCGTAGTTGTGACTAGACTTGACTTCTTTGGTAATTATTGATAAGTACGGCGTAGTCAAATCGGGGCAACTACGCCGTAGTTTCTTCTAAGCTTGCGTGAATATTATTTTGAACTACGGTGTAGTTCAATGTGGTAACTACGCTATAGTTATGTCTTGGCAGCATAACTTCTTCACTTTATTCGTTCAATTCCCGTGTCTTTCCGCTCTAACGTTCATATTTTCCTGTAAATGAAATATAACACGATTAAGTACGTATTTTAACCATAAATAGACAATTATGAACGTTTTATGAGGGATTTTGATACAAAAAGGTATCGAGTATTTGATGTTATCAAATATCCCCTCACTTGACTTCTACTTGCCCTCAAGTAAACCTGTTAGAATAATTCTGTTAGGAATCAAGAAAAGACTCGGTCACTACCAATATATTAGTTCTTAGCTCGTAGTATAAACAATATCAAGTTAAGTAAGGACACGGGCCGACCCATGGATCACCCATTGAGTCCCCGCCTCAAGTCACACAATGTAGCAATAAATACCCTATCCACACATGGAGAGTGTGTTGGTTTTGTCATTTTATGCTATTACATGTTATTTCTCTCTATAAACTAATCACTCTTTCTCTCTCTAGTATTCATCTATAATCTATCTTGGTGTGTGACTTATATTGATCTAACTGATGCGTGGGTAGTAAAGACTTCTACACGAAGTTTTACAACACCCTAGACAGTGTACCTAATCGTTGTAGCGTAGTATAGGCAAGACTCGGGGGGTTGTTATCGTTCTCTTGGAGAATAGGTTGGGAAGGCTCGAACATGCCTTAGCCGAGATCTACAGGATTGAAAAGAGATTCTTTTTGTATTTTTATATTTATAGAAAGCAGTAAAATCAATGGTTTGAGAGGTTGGTTGATTAACTAATTAATTAAACGAAATATAATATATACTACTAGTGATAACTTTATGATAAGATAGTGTATTTACTTAATCATGCATTACTTATTAGATTGTTTCTCCTAATCTTGTTGCCTTGTCACACTCGTGATGATCTGTGTAAGTATTTCCTAAGTCATGAACGAATTACACGAACCCGCCGTGTATTTAATATTCCGTTAAGGCAACTGTAACACCCCCATTTTTGGGACAACGCAGCGGAACATATATGGGTGTTACTTCATAGTCCAATTACACATAATTCATAAAGAACGACTCAAAAGAGACGTTATAATAACATTGGTCCCAAAATAAGATGTTTGAACAATATCCCATTTTCGACATATGGTTAAACCATAGTACCACAAAAGTCACCCATCATAATATCGTGTTTCATAAAACAACAAATTGTATCATAACATTTTAACACGGTGATATTTAAAAGTTCAAACATAGACCACGCAAGACCCTCCTCGTGAACTCCAAGTCATCCATCATCCTTGATTACCTGAGATAAAACATGCTAAAAAGTCAACGAAACGTTGAGTGAATTCATAGAGTTTTCATAAACCATAACATGAACACAAGTTTTATTTTATATATCATCTTATAACATTGCGGATCAAACAAGTTATATAAATATTTGCACCGAGCTCATGACACCTCAAGCGTTAACATCAACCACATATGTAATAAATTACCATATGAAATAAACAATTTTCTTTGCCCCCACACGAGGTATTATCGCTAATATACCTCATTTCTCTAATCACAAATCGTCCGTTCAAGGGTGTTCCCACAATGGATCCAAACCCCGGACGGGGGATGTCAGCCCCAATAGATCTATCAAATGTATTAGCGCTCGCTAATCCAAGCAATTAAGCGGTTCATGAAATTAGGGACTTTATGCGATAGGTACTCGTGCAAAATATAATTCAGGAACGGGTCCAGCATACCAAACAATCTTGTGTTCAATTTTAAAAACAAGCATGTATCTCCCTCGCGGGTTTTCAATAAAACAGTAAAAGTAAAGGCGAGGCTATGAACTCACCAAGTAGAGAAGAAACAAGAGCAAGCGAGAAATCGAGACCACAAGAAACTCCAAGGAATTATTCGGGACCTACATAATAAGTCGCGACATAATGTTATAAAGTATTCCATTACTTACATATAGTTATATAAAAACTAGTTTATAAAAATGCAAAACATGTGCAACATTGAACCGAGATTTAACCAAGGCATTTCTATCTCTAAATTTGATGTAGGACCTGTACATACACTCAATAAAAGTCATAGGTAGAGGTATTAGGAAGAAAGGCTTATATGTGATGAAATTAGGAAATAACCTAAAGATAGAATTGTTAAAGCGAATTGATGAAAACTCCACGATGTCTGAGCATAGGAGATTAGTCCACACAAAATATGCGTCTCATTCAAAATTAGGCATCTAAGAATTAGTTAGAAACTACTAAGCTTAAGTTTGACTCACCACTTCTGTGATGCTTGTCAAAATTGAAAAGCAAGCTCACGCTAGTCATAAATGCGTAAGCATATAGTCTAAACGACAAGATGCATATAACTCCTTCATAAGGATCTCTTTGGTCCATCAAACCGTAACGGAGTTACGAGGAAACAGCTACATCCTTAGAACATAGTAATGACTACTCTAAGGTATACTTGAACTAGAATTCTTTAAGGATAAAACAGAAGTTTTTGATCAATTCGAAATAATAGTAAAAAATTCAAAACAAATTAGGATGAACAATAGTGTCACAAACCAAACAAAGACCGACCACAGTAGGGGAATTGGGATACTGTGAGGTGACAATTTAGAGAGATATTTGAAATCCCAATGGTATTACACATAACTTCTTAGCTCCATGCACTCCTCAATCAAATGGTGTAGTTGAAAGGAAAAATAGGACACTTCAAGAAATGAGTAGGACTATGTTGAATGAGCAATCGTTACCACGCAAGTTTTGGTGTAATGCAGTAGACACTTCAACATACATTCTCAACCGAATCCTAATTAGAGCCATTTTAGGAAACACCTTACGAACTCGAGAGTTAAGGAAACCTACTCTAATTACTTTAAGTGTTTGGAAGCAAGTTTTCATTTTAAAACACTAAAATACTACTCTACAAATTTTGACCCAAAGTCATACGAAGGTATCTTTTTAGGTTACTCACAAAATAGTAAAGCCTACATCATCCTTAACAAACATACTAGGAAAGTCGAAGAATCACTCAACGTGACATTCGATGAAACTCCTCCACCCTCTAAGACATTACCCTTGGTGGATGATGACTTAGATGAAGAAGAAGCAATTAGGGTTACCAAAAAGAAAAACCTAGAAAATGACATTGAGGATGAAACTTTAGAGATTGACGAAATAGTCAATATTAAGGAATCTAGGAACCATCCAATAGAAAATGTCATAGGAAACCTTAACCAAAGACCCTTTAGGTCACAAGCCCAATACCAAAGTAACTTCTTTTGTTTTATATCAACTATAGAACCTAAGAATGTGAATGAAGCCTTAACGGATGATAGTTGGATAGTTGTTATGCAAGAAGAATTAAATCAATTCATTGCTAACGACGTTTGGGAGTTAGTTCCACAGCCTTGGAATATGACAATTATAGGAACTAAGTGGGTGTTTTGATATGAGCAAGCCTCTACCTTTGCAAGGTCTCACAGGTCATTTAATCATTCCTATGGATTTCTTCTTTAATAATGATCTTGAATATTTGAAGACAGGAAACGCAAAAAGGAAATGTGCTGCATCAGTGACAAAAACAAAAGCTACAAGGTATGATTTGATAGGCATTGAAGACATGATTCCAAAACTATGGAGTACAGTCAAAGAGGCTTATGACAAGAACGTTGTATTAGGAATCCATCACTGGGGTCCCAAACGTTAGTTATTTTATAGATCAAGAAATGCAGCCACAACACCTCATGAAGTCTTCTCACGGATGCAGATCCTCAGTGTCATCAGGTTATCGATTGATAAACAGTCTGGGTATGGATACTTGAAGGAGATTGTGGTAAGAAGAGCATATCAGAAGGAATATACATTCAGAGAAGCTGATTTTTCCAGTCTTCATCTTAATGATATTGAAGATATGTTTCTACTCTATGTTCAGCACAAGATTCACAACCTCACGGGCGATGAAATTGTTGCTTTAGTAAATGCTCTTCGTATGTTTACTCGAAGCATTGTTATTCAGAGGAGGGTAGAAGATGTTAAGCTTGGAGTAGAAAGTTATCAGAAGAAGCTCAACATCACTAAGCCACAAACTTCTTATGATGGAATTTCATTCAAAGAACCATACACCATATTCTATGAACCAAGAGGAGTTGTTTATCTAACCAAGAGCAAATGGAAGAGACTCATGCGGGCTGATGAACTTTACAAGTTTAGTGACGGTGCACTCAAGTCTGTTCATGATATTCTGCATGATATGCTGAATAACTTCGTGTTGGGCTACAATCAAGATATGCCAAAGAGAGCTTGGACATATAAAGATCAGACTCGGACTGATGAAATGGTGAAAACGATTGACAACCCGTTGCTGGAAAGACGGATCATGAGAAGCTTCGAATGCTATGTTGGCGGAAGAATAAACGAGATGGACTACAGACTGCGTATGCGGACAATCTTACTATGTCATTCTCTGTCCTGCTAAAATTAAGGTCCAATCTCGTACTATATCTTATGAATATGTATATATGTAGTGTAGAATAATACATATATATGTGTTGAGCACAATTCTTCATGAATTTTTCATTAAATTCAAAATCCTTCAAAATATTTGCTAAACACTATATCCTTCCCCTCATGAATTGAGGGGGAGCATTAAAATTGTCCTCTAAGTATGCTTAATAAGATAACAGTTTTCTCCTAAGAAATTTTTTCAGTTTAATCATTTGATATCCAAAATATCAAACGATTTGACATTTTTGATAAGGGAGGAAAATGTGATTATACTATAAGGTTAATAAATGTGATCTTAGTGACTCAAGTGCAGCTTCCCCCAATATGTGCAAAACACTTTCGAATATCGATGCACATATAAAGGGGGAGCAATTTTGAAAATATGAATCCATCAAGGTACAAAAGGTTTGAGTTATATCACAAGTACCTTGACTGATTTTCAAATGGTTTTATGGCTAAGATGGAAATATCAAAGACCGACCAAATGATGATGTTTCATGGAGATATAAGGCGATTAAGGTTAGGTATTCGTTCCATGATCCAGCCGGAACACGAGGGATATACCAAGGGACATTCCAATAGATAGATTAGAAATCATTGGGTATGATACAAAAGGAGTAAATGTGAGATTAGGATAAATGTTATCCAAGGCATGAGTTATCACCGGAATAAACCCAACATGATGATAATGAGGACGCGTTGGTTTAACATTGAATGGGTTAAAGAATTAAAAAGAATTGTAAGGATGAAGGGTGTAAAGAAAGAAGCCCTCCATACACTTAGGCAAAAACTGGGTTAATACATATGCTATTAGAATCACACAGTTGATTACAAGTATTAAAGATAGTCATCATGAACCCAGTGATGCAATGCACAACCCTCCCCAGCTACACAGACTTCTCTTAAAAGAAGTTTGTTTCATATATCATAGAGATTAAACACATTTCTATCGACTTTATCACTTCGAGTTATTAGATATTAAAAAGGTGATACTCTGCTCCAGCCTCCGATCACTAAAACAAAAATGCACTTATCGAGTCTAGAGCCAAAAGAGATCAAAGAATAATTCTCATTAGGACACAATTCCCTATTACACTTGTTTTTTCATACACTATAAATACAAGTGATAAATACAGAGTCCTACACATCATCCTTATGATTATGCCAGAACATTCAGAGTGATACTTCTAGGTACTCACAGTGATGATGGAAATCCTTCCAGTGTCAACATCAAACAGCATTGCGGTAGGTGACTTATGCGATCCTATATGGATCAAACTTGTATCAACTGGATATCGATCCGGTCCAGTTTATGAATTGACGACTCAATCGGTAAGATAGTAACTAACTGATTCACTCTTACCATGTTGTCTGCTTACAGATGTTCTGGTAATGAGAACAAGCTAGCACAACTACGAAACCTTGTCCAGGAGATTCTTTGAATCTACCTAAACCATGTACAGTATTTATACTGTTAAACGGGAAACTAGAGGTTATTGCAACCGAACATTAATGAATGACTAAGCCATATTCGTCCATATGAAGTGTTTATTGCTATCCCATTAATTGCAGATTTATATGAAGGCGGTGGTTCCCCATTCCAATTGAGTCGAATTCATAGCCACATGCTCATGCTCAATCGACAAATATAAAGACATAATGAAATCTCAAGTACATGTAACAAAGTCTTCTGCTAATCTGATACCCAACGTCTTCTGACTACGCGCGAACTCACCCCTTAAAACCTATCTATGTATGACATAAATACACCAAGGGACGAAATCTCGCGAGTGCAATAAAACCGGAAGCAGTATAGGGTGTTCCCGGGTCGTTATGTCCCAACGAGGCTAAAATGGAAAATCGCAAGACGAATGATGATTGGTGTTTGAATGTAACAAGGAATGTGAATATGATTGGGTACTAAACCTAATCAAGGAACATAAGCTAGAACAAGCATGAAAGCTACTAAAGGCAAAACACTAAAAACTTTTACACTAAGGCATAAATAAACTCTAATAAGCTTAAGGCGGACAAATAAGCTAATCTAAATCTAAATAAGCTAAATTAAACAAGAGAAACACAACAGTACTGACAACAGTACTACCAGTATTAACTACCAGTACTAACTTAGAGTTAGTACTGCTAGTTAAAAGTTAGTACTGTTAGCTAAAGGTTAGTACTGCTAGCCTTAACAAAACACAATTAAACAAGAAATAAGCAAATAAGCTAAAACAGAAGTTCACCTAACCTTAATAAGCACTTAGTAATTGGAATAAGCAACTAGAATAAACTAACATGATAAATAAGCTAGAAAACTAAAACTGATAAACTCTTAAAATTATTTTGAAAAGGAAAATAAGTTCTACTGAAGACAGTAAACTAAAATAGGCTTAATCTACTCTAAAAAGCTAAAACAATCCTAAATAAGTAAAAACAATAAGCTAATAAGCTAAAATGACCCACCAGTACTAACAGTACTAACTAACAGTACTAACTTGGAGTTAGTACTGCTAGTGCT
>BQNB010135455.1:0-18154 GCA_026074375.1 Tanacetum coccineum | reverse complement strand
TAACATTTGGGCCATCGTTCGATTGTCGGCCATTGGAACAATGTTTTGATTGACAATTGGTTCTTCTAAATCAAAATTTTCAACGACAACCGGAAGAGTTTGTTGTCGACGTCTTCGAGATTGCGAACGAGTGCGCATAAAAAGAAAAACTAACAATTAAAAAGCAAAACTTTACACTAATTTTTATTTTTTTTTATTTTTTTTAGCAATGAATTTTAACGGTTACACGAAAGAGACTTAAACCAAATAATCAACTACTTCACGGTAGCTCTTGAAAATTGCTTTTCAAGGTGAGCCGTACTTGGTAGTGACACAAAAGGCAAGTGTTAAATCTTTGATTACGAATTGGGAACAATTGCAAGTTCACCGGAAATTGAAATGATAATATCTCAATAGAAGATATTATATGTTGGTGTTCGATTACCAACTTTGTTTATTTTATTTTCTTTTTAAAAGGAAATTTTTTTATATTTTTGATTTTTTTTATATCTTTTACTTATACTAAAAAGAAAAGGAAAATATATTTTTTACTTTTTTTTATATTTTATATATATTTTTTTTGAATTTTAAAACAAGAATGAAACTTTAGAGGACGAAAGGATCTTCAAACCAAATCTAATCGACAACAAAACGAAGGAATCGTAAACACTAATCCCCCGGCAATGGCGCCAAAAACTATTGCAGTTTTACGTACCTATAAAATATATAATAAAAATACTACTTAGGTAAATTCCAACTATTCACCTTTAACCCAAGGTAAAAAGTTGGAGTACTTACAAAAATAATATATAATAAATATAATATACGTAATGTTTAATTTTAACGCGGTAAGTATGATCACCCCGGGTCCGTTATCCCCGGCAACGGCGCCAAAACTGATTGCAGTTTTACGTACGCTAAAAATATATAAAAAAAATACTACAAAGGTTAAATTCCCACTATTCACCTTTAACCCAAGGTAAAAAGTTAGACTAACACTAAGAGTAATTAAGAAGATTACCAAGTTACCCTTGATAAAATTCACTCTCAAAAATATATATAATATAATATAAAATACGTATATTAAACCGGGTAAGTATGATCACCCGGGTCGTTATCCCCAATGACTAGTGAAATTGAAACCACGTTTAGGTTCGGATCCTGATTTGAATGAAGCAAGGATATTTGATTTGGAACGATGTAAAATTAAAATGAACAATTAAACAAATTCGGAAACGAAACTATTAAGCAAAATAGACTAAAATTAAACCCTAAAAATGTAAACTAAAATTTCGCTAATTAAAGAAAGAGTGCCGAAAATTATTAAAAATAAGAGCCCTAATTTTTACTTTTTTTTTATAAAAGTTTAATTAAACTAATTAAAAATTAAACCTAATTACTAATTAAAACTATTAAACTTAATTAAAAACTTAACTAAGGACTAATGGTGCAAATACCTAAGAAACTAACGGGGAAACTAACAAACTAACGGAGGGACTAACTGAAAAACAATTAAAATCGAAAAGTTACACTTTCTACCCTGAGAATCTATCCCGACAACAAACTAAGTCCATAAAGCATTCGAAATTTTAAAGAGCTTAAAATGAAAAATTCAAAGAAGCAAAGTTGTAAAGGAAGCTAGTGGGAACAAGATTAATAAAGACACTTAGGGCTGAAATCCACTAATAAGCTCTTAAAGAGCTTATTTCTAAACTGGACCCTCTGAAAGAAGGGTTTTGAGCTCACCTTTACTTTGCTAGCTATAGACTGCTCAATTTAGCTTAATTCTAAAAAGAAGGTGATACTAGAAAGCTTATGATATGGCTTAATCTAAAAATGCTAAGAAAAACTAAGCTGAAGCTGACTTTTAAACTACTGAAATTAGCATGAAACATGCAAACTCGGGAATTTAGCCAAAGTAACACATACTCACAAATAGACTAGAAAACTTATTAAGCTAAACTAGACTCTATAACTTTAAGATCTATTAAAACTACTTATTATCATCTAAATATCTATTAAATCCTAGTCTTAAAGCTTGAATTAAACAAATTTAAATCTAAAGTTTCTAAGTTTTTAATGTTTTTTTAGGAATTTAAGGTTTTTTTATGACTTTTGACAGCAAAATAAGCTTAAGACAATAAGCTAGAAAACAAAATTAAAGACTTAAACTATATTAAGCTATATTAAAACTCTAACTCCTACTGAATTTGTAAGCTAAACCTTAAAAGTATTCTCTCCAAATTAAGCTAAGAACACAGCAGTACTAACTGAGGTTAGTACTGCTAGTGTAAAAGTTCAGCAGTTCTTTCAAGTGAAAGCACTGCTGATGCAATTTGACTTTTGATAACAGAATAAGCAATGAAATAAGCTAGAAAATGAAAACTAAAATTAAATTTATAAAAGAATAAGCAATTTGGATTTTATGAGTTTTTATGACAGAAATTGGTAACTAATGATCTATAACTATTTAAGCAAAAACAGATGAGGACATATAATTAATAAGCCTAGTAAAGTTATTTAAACACTAATAAGCTAAGAGAATAAGCAAATAAGCAATATTAAGCATATAAGCCATAACTAAGCAATTTAAATTGAAATTAAAGAAGAATGAAAAGAGAAACTTACTTGATCCTTTAGCTAAACAAAAGGAACCAGTTAAGGCAGCTACAAGCTCCCTAGCTTATTAATAAGCTAGGGTAAAAGTCCTTGGGATCTCTTCCAAGTTAAGATCCCCTTCCAAAATCTCTAATCCAATAAGATCCATGATAGATTAAACTGATTTAAGGTTTAGGTAAGATTAATTCTGACTTCAATAAGCTCTATTTTAGCTTATAGACAGAAAGAGCTTTAAATGATTATTAGCTTATTGAGACAAATTGGCTTATTTAGACAGCTTTTGAATAACAAGAAAAGAGAGCTTATGAATGATTTAAACTAAATTTCATTAATAAAAGTTACTGATTACATTACTTGGAAAAGAAGATTACAAAAACATTTAGGAAAAATTACGAAATTAAGCTAGACTAAATTACTAAAAAAAACTAGATATAAAAAAGGATGTCGTGTGTGTGAAAAGTGAGGCCTATTTATAGTGCAAAGCTGAAGCTTCCAGACCCTCTTGCCTTGCTCTCTAATCTTTTAATCCTGGCCAATCATTTCTTCAATCATTTGAGCATCAATTGTAGCCGTTTGATCAAATTGTGGACACCTAAGGATTGCCAGCGTGTCATTCCCTTGATGTGACGTTTGTGCTAGTTTTGTGAGTGTTTTAGCACAAAAACCTACATTTCATTGTGCTTCTTTCATTGATACGTGGCCTTTGATTGACAGAAGGTTAATGAATCCCTTGATAAAGACTGATTTGTTCCTTCATTTAGATGTAGACCTCTTGATTGACTTATGCAGCTCTAATTTGAGAAACCTCTTTGATTTGAGTAAAAGGGTAACTTTGGGACGATGGGTGAACAGTAACTGGCTTCGCGCCCAATTTTTGACAGTTAAAACTGTTGAACTTTAGGGAATTTGCACATTTGGCCCCTTTCTTTCGCTTCCCTTTTTTTTTTTCAAAAAAGTTTAAAATAACTTTCGGGGTTTGCAAAATTAGCCCTTGTAGTTGATATAAAAGGGCATGGGCTAGGATTTTGGCTTTTCTGGCTTCGGCTTTGTACTCTTCTGATTCTCGTGTCCGTGCTTGCCCGTTTTTGACTAATTTCTTGTGATTTTTATTTATCCATACCTGCACATACAAAACACAAATACAAGCATATTTTTGCCATTTTTGGTCTGTTTTGGGTTTATTTGGGTTATTTTAGGTATTAAAGGATATGTGTATTTTACACTTATCATTATCCTTAAAAAGTTTCCCGAAAAACTTGGAGACCCCGGTAGATTTCTTATACCGTGTGATTTTCCGGAGATGGATGAACGCTTAGCCTTGTCCGATCTCGGTGCAAGCATCAACCTAATGCCTCTTTCCGTATGGGAAAAGCTAAATCTCCCGGATTTGACCAAAACCCGAATGATACTTGAACTTGCCGACCGAACGATTTCTACTCCAACCGGCATTGCCGAGGATATTTTCATGAAAGTTGGAACATTTTTCTTTCTGGCTGACTTTGTAGTCTTTGATTATATTTCAGATCTTCGGGTTCCTTTGATTCTCGGGAGACCTTTCTTGAGGACGGCACAAGCTTTGATTGATGTTCACGGTGAACAAATGACCCTTCGACATGATGACCAATCCATAACATTCAAAGTGGTGGATACTAGACAATTCTCCTACAATACTATTGAATCGGTTAACCGAGTCGATGTTATTGATGTAGCTTGTGAGGAGTATACTCAAGAAGTACTTGGATTTTTAGATATTTCCAAGAGTGGCAATCCCACCCCAACTTCGGAACCAATCATTTCTACATCTCCCCCCTCTCTCACTCCTTTTGAGGGAGGTGACTTCATTTTGGAAGAGATCGAAGCTTGTGTTACTTGCATTAAATCCCACGGGATTGATGATGCCGATACTTCGATCCAAATGAAGAAATCCTCACCCTTGAAAGATGTGCTTATTTCTGAACCATCTTCCACCATCCTCTGAAGAAAAAATTTTGATGATACTTAAGTCATTGAACCTTCTAGTGATGAACCACCCGAGCTTGAGCTCAAAGACTTACCACCTCATATTGAGTACGCGTTTTTGGAGGGTACCAATAAATTACCCGTCATAATCGCTAAAGAATTAAAAGATGAGGACAAGACCGCTCTTCTTAAGGTTCTTAGATCACATAAGTGTGCCATTGCTTGGAATATTTCGGATATTGAGGGAATAGATCCAAAGTTTTATACTCATAAGATTTTGATGGAAGATAATGTTAAACCCACGGTCCAACATCAAAGGCGGGTTAACCCAAAAATTCACGAGGTTATCAAGAAAGAAGTTATCAAACTTCTTGAAGCCGGATTAATTTATCCCATCTCTGATAGCCCGTGGGTTAGCCCCGTCCATTGTGTGCCCAAGAAAGGTGGTATAACTGTAATTGAAAATGATGATAATGAATTGATACCTACTCGATTAATTACGGGATGGCGTGTATGCTTTGACTACTGAAAGTTAAATGATGCCACCCGTAAAGATCATTTCCCACTACCGTTTATGGACCAAATGCTTAAGAGACTCGCGGGAAACGAATACTATTGTTTTCTAGATGGTTTCTCGGGTTACTTTCAAATACCAATTGACCCAAAGGACCAAGAGAAGACCACCTTCACTTGCCCTTATGGAACTTTTGCCTACCGACGCATGCCTTTTGGCTTATGTAATGCTTCGGGCACGTTCCAAAGGTGCATGATGGCCATTTTCCATGACATGATCGAGGAAACAATAGAGGTCTTCATGGATGATTTCTCGGTCTTCGGGGATTCTTTCTCTTCATGCCTCTCCCATTTAGACAAAATGCTCAAAAGGTGCGAAGACACCAATCTTGTTCTAAATTGGGAGAAGTGCCATTTTATGGTCAAAGAGGGCATCGTCCTCGGCCATAAAATTTCTAAGTCCGGGATTGAGGTCGATAGAGCCAAAGTTGATGTAATAGCAAAATTACCTCATCCCACAACCGTCAAAGGAGTTAGAAGTTTTTTAGGACATGTCAGATTTTATCGTAGGTTTATTCAAGACTTCTCAAAAATATCCCGACCAATGACCCACCTTCTAGAGAAAGAAACCCCATTTTTCTTTTCCAAGGAATGTGTAGAGGCATTTAATGCCCTTAAGAAGAAATTGACTGAAGCACCAATTTTAGTTGCCCCCGATTGGGACCTACCGTTTGAAATTATGTGTGATGCTAGTGACTTTGTGGTAGGTGCGGTCTTGGGGCAACGTAAGACCAAACATTTTCAACCGATGCACTATGCAAGCAAGACTATGACTGACGCTCAAGCTCATTATACTACTACGAAAAAAGAGCTTTTATCCGTAGTGTATGCTTTCGAGAAATTCTGGCCATATCTTGTCTTGTCGAAAACAATAGTGTATACGGACCACTCGGCTCTTAAGTATCTTCTCGCTAAACAAGATGCTAGACCGAGATTGCTTTGTTGGATTCTCCTACTCTAAGAATTTGATGTCATTATCCGTGATAAAAAAGGAGCGGAGAATCTAGCTGCCGACCACTTGTCTAGATTAGAGAACCCCCACCAAAGTGAGCTTGAGAAAAAAAATTACGGGAACATTTCCTCTCAAGACACTTGGTATGGTGACTTTTCATAGTGATGCTAGTACCTCATGGTTTGCCGACTTTGCAAATTACCATGCGGGGAATTTTGTTGTGAAAGGGATGTCGTCCCAACAAAAGAAGAAATTTTTCAAAGACGTTAAGCATTATTTTTGGGACGACCCCTACTTGTTTAAAGTGTGTGCGGATCAAGTGATTCGGCGGTGTGTTTTTGGCCAAGAAGCCCATGATATCCTCATGGCTTGCCATAATGGACCCATCGGGGGACATCATGGTGCCAACTACACCGCTAAAAAAGTCTTTGATTCGGGATTTTATTGGCCGACTATTTACCGAGATGCCCATGACTTGGTCACACGGTGTGACGCTTGTCAACGTCAAGGAAAAATCTCACAAAGGGATGAAATGCCACAAAATGCAATCCAAGTTTGTGAGATCTTTGACGTATGGGGCATCGATTTTATGGGACCGTTCCCGTCTTCATGAGGGAACAAGTATATACTCGTGGCCGTCGATTATTTGTTAAAATGGGTTGAAGCGAAAGCGCTCCCTACCAATGACGCCCGAGTTGTTTGCAAATTCTTAAAATCTCTCTTCGCCCGATTTAGGACCCCTCGTGCTATCATTAGTGATCGCGGTACCCATTTTTGCAATGACCAGTTTGCAAAGGTCATGCTTAAATACGGAGTTACTCACCGTCTCTCCACCGCGTATCACCCACAAACAAGTGGGCAAGTTGAGGTTTCAAATCGTGGTTTGAAACGAATTCTGGAAAGGACCGTAGGCGAACACCGTGCTTCGTGGTCCGATAAGTTAGATGACGCCTTGTGGGCCTTCCGTACCGCATTTAAGACACCCATCGGGTGCACTCCTTACAAGTTGGTGTACGGAAAGGCTTGTCATCTACCCATCGAGCTCGAGCACAAGGCCTACTGGGCCTTGAAACATTGCAATTATGACCTTGTTACCGCGGACGATCACCGGAAGGTTCAAATAAATGAATTAAATGAACTTCGTGATCAAGCCTATGAGAACTCTTTAATCTACAAAGGGAAGACAAAGATGATCCATGACTCCAAGATCAAGAACCGCGTTTTCAACGTTGGTGATCGAGTCCTCCTCTTTAATTCTAGATTAAATATTTTCTAGGGCAACCTTAAGACCCGCTGGACTGGACCATTCACCGTTACCCAAGTATTTCCATATGGCACCGTCGAGTTATCTCAAACCGACGGGCCAAACTTCAAGGTGAATGGTCATAGACTTAAGCACTACTTTGGAGGGGACATACCACCGATGGTTGTACCAGATCTCCAAACTTTCCACATGGACCAATGAATTCGGGGTCGAGTTGAGCTTGTGACTCGGTTAACAAAAACAAGGCGCTTCGTGGGTGGCAACCCATGCTTATCCTAATATAATTATATAGTAGTAACGAATAAGTGTGTTGTGAGGAGGCTCGCCTCTTACTTTCTCGTGCTTTGTGTTTTGTTGTATGTCCAAGATTTTCTTGGATTTTGAAGCCTCTCGTTCTCGTGGTTTTTGTCCTTCGTTCACTCGAGCTTCACATCCTCAGCTTCATTTGGGAATCTAATATCCAATCTTATCGACTAACATTTATCTTTAAGCATACTTAATAAATGGCTTAGGATTTACGTAGAGACCCTTCTTAAAACATTAAGGACAATGATCAATTCTAGTATGGGGGGATCTATCGATTTGATTATGCCTGCAGCCGTTGTTTTCACGTAATCCCATTTTTACCACCAAAATACCAAAAAATGAAAAAAAATAAAAATTTTCAAAAAACAAAATAAGTGTTTTATCACAATGTTGACTAGCCTGCTAGGTATAATAAGAATAAATTTTGACTCGATCGAGCGAATTAAGCTCTAGCTTGTCCCTTAACTTTTAGACTAAGCATTCGCGGATCTTTTTATTAAAAAATTTAAATTTGCGAAGAACGAGAAATGATAGAGTTAATTATGAGTTAGATGCTAAACAAGGATTAGTTGGAAATCTTAAGAGCTCATAAGTGTAGTTTGTGGCTTTTCTCTCCCATAAGCTTCTAACCGGACTAATAATACATGCTCTTCTCAAAAATTAAACTAATATCAACGGTTTTTGAAGAATGGATGATATCAATAATTTTAGTTCAAATTTATACTTATATTTTCTAAAAAGGAATTTTCTCTATATCATGGTAATATATAGTGTAAAAAATGATGAAAAATGAGGTAATAGTAATAATAAAAACTGTGGGCTAATAAAAGTTTACTGCATCTTGCTGGCAAACAACCGATGTTGCAGTCTTCTAAATAAGGCACATAGTAATTATCCGAGACTGATAAAAGTTTGCTGCATCTTGCCGGCTCCTTCAATGTCAGCATATCATCTTAGTGATTGGCAGCATAGGTATTGAACTGTTTTCTGCGCTAAGGGGAATGGTGGGCTTCTTTCTTTTACACCTTTATCTTTACAATTCCTTTTAATTCTTCAACCCCTTCAGTGCTTACCGAGACTTCATGACTAGAACCTTGTTGGGTATATTCAAGTACTAGCTCCATCTCAGTCGGCACTTTTCCCTTATTCTCGCTTATACTCCTTTTACATATCATACCTAAGGACTTTACACTAACTAGTGGGTTGGTCCCTGGGTAAGATCCTCCGGATATAGACTGGTTCATTGGGAGTGGTACCTAAACCTTTACCAACCTTTTAACTCCAATTAAGTAAAATGCATGGTCGGTATTTTGTACAGTTTCTTTTCCATAAAATAATTGAAAATTCAAATTAAGGTATTTTTGATTATATATAATCAGAGAGTTTAGTACCTTGATTGTTTTTGACATTTTTTCAGAAATGCTCCCCCTCAAAATGTGCTTCGGTATTCGAAATTGTTTAGCACGTTTGGGCGGTATATGAGTCTTAATAATCACATTTTTATTATTCACATATTTTAATCACATTTTCTCCCCTTATCAAAAATTTTAAACCCTTTGACATTTTGGATATCAATTGATTTAAATATTTTGACGTCCTGCGAGTCTTTTTTGATGTGTGTTGTTTGTAATTTTGTATTTTTCTGGATGTTGTATTTTGTTATAAAATTTAGGGAGTAAAGGTGTGGCCTTAATTCACATGTCGTGTAAGAACATATAGTGATCCCCCTTAAAGTTGAGGGATATAAATTATCTTACAATTAATCATCAAAAGATTAACTACTTACTAATGTACAAGGTATATTATTCACAATAAGAGATAAAAATTGAACTTTTAATTGTAATGACGATGTCGTCACGTCGTTCTGTTGATCAGCCTGTAGTCAATATCTCTTATTCTTCCTCCAACAAAGCTTTCTAGACTTCGATAGATCCTTCTGATCTGTAGTCTTTTCTTGATTGCAGTGATGAAGTCTTTGCTTTTCTCTTGTCATACTCTTTTATTTTTTATTTTTTTTTTTTTTTTTGACCACTTTCCTAGTCTCCAAGCCCTTTATTTGTACTGACAGATGAAAGTCTTTAACCATGTGGTCCAGTTTTTCCATTACTTTTGTCAACATCCCATCACTAAACTTGTGTAGCACATTCAGCCTCATCAACTTTCTTTAATCATTTCTGTCTTTGTAACAACGGTTCTTGGCTTAGGGACAATGGTATAATCTTCTTTGAAGTAATAGTCGGCTGCATCCCAATTTGGACGTTCAAGGTTGATCTTTGTTTGATAACTTTCAATCCCGAGCTGCAAGTCTCCTACTGATTCAATCGATCACCAGGTTGCTTATCCAATGTTGACTGACGTGTGAAGATAGTATCTGTCTGTCTCAGGGGAGATGGTTGAGCTTTTCTTGAATATTGAGTAGGAAAAGATCTTCAATTCATTTGGATGAAGAGTTTTGAATCCTTTTCGAGTTCTTGTACTCTTGGTAAAAAAATCTGTCGGCGTAGAATAATCTCTCTTAGGTAGTTGTATCTGTATTTCTCGAACACCTTAACACTGATTACACTGAGAATTTGCATCTGCGATCTGACTGCTTCACGATCAGAGGGCTCACTATGTTTGTTGATGTGGATTCATTTTCTCTCTAAACCACAAGTGAGTGATGTAATAGACGCACTGATTGTCATAATAGCATTCACTTGCAACCAACAAAGATGGAACTAATTCTTCCAAGGCCACATGTCTAGGTTATTGAGATCAGGCTTTGAGCTTGGATATGGATAAGGTAATTTTTCGCTCTTTTTCACCCGTCAGAAGATAATCCAGAATCCTTTTGAAGAAAGAATTGTGGTTGAAATAGTTAACTGACAATGTGGTCCTCCTTATGGGCAGTGGTAATATTATTACGCAAATTTGATGACCCTCAGGATTACTCACATCAACCTTATTTGTCAGCAGCTTATGGCATTCATCCATCTGATATTGAAGAAATACGTTGTTCTTATGAAAGGCTTTAACAAGGTTGAAAGATGGACCTTCTAAGTCAGCTTTACAGAGCTTCTTCTTTCCTGTTCATCTGCAGAACCATTTGATGAATGGCCCAATATCATACGTCTTCCTTTGAAGCTTGTTCTCCGCAGGAACTCTATACATTGTGGCGTATGTGTTTGCCCACTTATTCTCTGGTTCCGAGAAATCATTCGGGGGAATGGTCCATTCTGCTTCAGGTGTAGCAGGTCTCTCACCTTCTGGAATTGGCTTAAACCACGTAGTGGTCGACACCTTAGGAATGTGAGCGTTATCGGTGTCCTCTATATCTGAGACGTGCCCTTCATCCTGCATTGGAATGTCATCTGAGGTTTGTTCAGAATGTTCTGATTCGGTATCCAGATCTGGGCATCGATGAGTCCCACAACAGGCATCCTCTTGTGCAGTGATCTGCCATCAGTTATCGTGTTAGTGATGGATGTTGTTGGATGCAGATGCATCAGACTCCGTGGTTCTTCAAACTTTGCGCTCATCTATTGTAGGAGGTTGACGCTGAACCAGAAGCACCATGAAGCGTGTCTTTCCTCTTTGTTGACTTATCTGGTTTGATCCAGATGAGGCCTTCATCATCGTCTTTGTCTTTCTCTATATACACTTTCATGCTTGTCTTGTGATCTTTAACCTTGTCTGCAACTTCCTTATCCATGGCTCTTCATCTGCTATCAAAGCTTTCATAAGTGCATGGTATTAGTGGTAGTTGCTAGTATTTCTGGTTGCAGACTTGATCTTATTATGTGTTTGAAGACGTGCCTATCTTTAGATCAAATTCTTCAAGATTAACTTTATCAGTTGACCTGATGGAGTAAGTTGAATCTTGTTTCTCCTCACCTTGTTCCCTTTTGGTTCTGATAATCTCCTTCGGACTCTTTTCAGATTCTTGATTCTGGATAGACTCTAGGCCAGGTAGCATAGAGTACTTCTCGATTAAATCTGCAGTGTGTCGTTCAAGAATCTTAAGGAGAGCATCATCAAGTTTTGTTCCTATATATTTATCAACAGTCGTAGGAACTTGGGATTCTATTAAAGCCAAAACATCAGTAGAGTGATCAGTCTTCTTCACTTCAGACATCTCTTGCTCCAATCTTGCCACTCTTAGCTGAAGGGCGATAAATGGAGTGATCTCTGGGAGAGATGTGGTGATTGTTGTAGCTTCTGTGTTGATTGGAGGAGTTGTGACCAGTGATGACGGCTTAGTAGATGAGACATCTGTGAAGGGAGCAATCACTGGAGGAGTTGACGTTACTGTCTGATGACTTGGATCAGGTATGGTGGAATCAGACTCCTCTCTAACTTTAGATTTCTCCTGATCATCTTCGGTTGGTTTGTCATAAAGAAATTGATCCCCAAAGTTAAAAGTGTCATCGAGATTTTTCATGGAAGACATAGAACCAGAATGACTTTCTGGTTTATCATCGATGACACGTTCGTCTGTTATGAGCTTTAGGTTTTCATGAACCTTTGGGTAGGCTGTAGCGAGGAATTCATCATCCATGTGCTCAGGGTTTGGTCCAGCAAGAGACACATGTAATTTTCCAGAGTCTTGTCGGTCTGGTCTCTATCTGCTCAGGGTCTGGTCCAGCCAGAGCCTCATGTACTTTTTCAGGGTCTGATACAGGAATGCTTACTCCTGATGTTACTGTAGATGTGTCTACTTCATCTTAATCTTTGTCACCTTTAGGAGCAGCGGCTTTTGTTTCACTTTCAGTTCTTTCTGACTCAGACGTTGATGAAGATTCATAGATCACTTTCTCTGATGTGTCATCTTCAGGTTGAGAAGAGGGTCCAGTTGTCAAATCATGAGGAGTTTGATCACGCCTAACAAGTATAAACTGATCAGTAGTTCTTTTCTTCTTTGACAGATCGATCAGTGAATGAGCTACTTGTTCTTCGGTTACAATGGCCTTTCCCTTACCCACTACATCAGGCAGTTTGGGAGTTGTTTCAGATACTGGATCCCTGATTGTTACTCCTCCAACAGGTGCCTGACCTTGTGGCAGAAAGGCTGGATCCAAGCTAAGCTTAATAGCTCGTTCCATGTCAGCATCATCACCTTCTCCTTCTCCCTTTTCTTGATGCGCTTCCAAACTCATCTTCTTGGCCTGTTCGAGATCAGGACCATCACCTTCTTCTTGAGGAACAGATTCTTGTTAAGCTTCATCATCTTCATCAACTCCTTTTCCAACTTTTTATGGAAGCTTACATTTTGAAGGTTTCTTTGTCCGAGCAGGAGCTGGCTTGGATTGTTTGACTGGTGTGGTGGTTGTGGGCTTTTTGGGTGTAGCACGCTTTGTTGCAGGTTGCACGCTTGCACTTTCTTAAGGGGTTTTCTTTGTATTCTCAGCAACCATTTCAAGATACTTGGGATAATACGAGGATTTTTGAATGGCTTCAGTTATCAGGGGATCGGGAATTGCCATTCCAACACTTCAACTGGACTCACCTTTAGGGACATACTTGAGATTTCTAATATAAAATCACTCCGGTATGTGATGGACAGGCAGTATCAGGACGTCGATGGATGTGTTATTGATTAGCAAGTAGTAGGTTTATCACTTTGGGAAATCGTCATTAAGGAATGAGGAAAGGAGTCCTTTCTTCTTTAGGTTCTTCAGAATGGCTTTGGTGACTTGCTTTGTGTGGAGTAAAATGTCATGGGATCCCTTAAGTATACTCTTCCCATATTAGGTCTGCTGATCAACATTAGTTGAGTGACGATTCCCCACAGCATTTGCCAGAACTGGGTGTTAGGTTTGTCACTGCCAGGAAGTCTTTCCTGTCAAGCATGGTTGATTTAGGTTTGTATTTTCCTCCATGGTTGAGACACATAATTCACCCGTATATTGGAGATATTTTACTACGGTTCAGGATACCAAGATCATTACAAATCAATCTAGAGTTACCAAGACGGAGATATCTCAAACGTTGAGCTGGATGAAGGGAGTAATTGCTAATGCCTTTCTGAGAAGATCAGCACTTAGATCGAACCATTGTTCATCAACTTGACAACTATAAACCCCAGTCTTCTCGTCATATTTCATTGTGTTCCAGAACTGTTGCACGTAGATAGCAGGAATACTTGCTGAGGCAGTGAATGCTCGGAAGAAGTTGGTATTACTCAAGATGTCCACTGATATCTGAAAGATGGGGTTCTTTTGAATCTTTTGAGCATTGAAAAGAAGGTTGCTTTTCCCGATTATTAACCACTGAGAGCGAGGTACAATCTGCTCATCTGTTCTTGTCGGTGGTTGAGTGGGAACATTTTGTTCTGCCATCGTATTCTGCAAAAGAGTATTAACAAAGAAGACAAACATTGCAGAGAAACGATGTTAGAGAGAACGTTAGCTTTGATTAAAGTCATGTCATTCCACGATTGATTAAAACAGAGGTAACTCTGGTTTGATGAAAATCTACATATGAGGACACAGGATGCAGAATTATCCAACAGGATCAATTACTTGTTAACTAAGCCCGGATGGGAGTTAGAAAAGCAACTGGGTCATTCGAAGGGGCCTTGATAGATTATTGGGCTTAATGGGCCAAAATTATGAAACTTAGCCCAAACCGCCGCCAGGCAGAATGCCAACCCGCCGTTAGGAGAATCGAGCAAACCGCCGCGAGGAAGGCACTAAACCGCCGTGAATATTAGAATAAGATTAACCAACCCGCCGCTGAAAATAAAAAATTCGAAAAGGGCGGGTTGAATATTTTAATATATAAAAATATTCGACCAAACCGCCGAGAGACGGCGGTTTACCTGTTGGAATAAAATAATATAGAATTACGGCAACCCGCTGTGAATCAACCCGCCATTAGGCAACTCGCTGAGTAGATATATAACATGAACCAGCGGGATGAATAATTTATTAAAAATAATAAATTCAACCAAACCGCCGCGGTGCGGCGGTTTCCCTGAAAACATTAAAATAATAATAAAATAACCAACCCGCCACCTAGAATCATAAGCAACTCGCCATGAGGACTGATTACTTAAAATTCAAACCACGCACATCCTTTGGCAAAACTAAGCACATCCTAAGGCATTCCTAGGCTTTCCTACGCATCAGATACACATTACTACCATTCTTACCATCAAACAAACTGACTTTGACTTTCTAAAAGTCAACCCGCCACCAAGAACTTAATCAAATCATTCAATATTGTTTGAGACAGTAATCCATACATCAAAACTTAGTAATCTATGCCTTATGAACAATTCCCAGCAACTAAATCACACATTACAACACTACATTGGCATTTTGATCTAAAACGACCCTAGAATCATTCTTAAGACACACAGATGTTTGCCAATTGATTAAACACATATATCATAGTGATCACATCCCCATTCCGCATCTTTCCCACAAAACAATTTCAATTTCCAAACAACATTTAAACATTTCGAAACCCTAGTCACTAAATCTAATTTTTCTACTCTTTTTAATGTGTTTTAAATCGATTCCATTTATACACACATTAAATAAATGATATAGATTAAGGTTTGATGAATACCTTTGCAAGAAACACTGGAAATCAAAGATTTGAAACTGGTTCTTGGCGGCGAGTTGCGTATGAGTGTGTGTGTGTGTGTTTTTCGTTGACTGGTTTTGATAAGTTTGACCAAAACCAACTCGCCGCCCCCTTTTTATATCCTAAGTTAAGAGATTGGCAGATTCAGTCCCTTAGGTTTCTATCTTCTTTTATTTTTTGTTTTAAGTATTTCTAAGGTTATTCTAAGTTTAGGCAATTGGCAGATTTAGTCCCTATTGGTTAATAAAGCTAGGAAACAAAAAGCAAATTGCATTTAAATCCCTAAACATTATAACTATAGACAACTTTGGTCCTTTGAGTTAAAATTAATTAACTCCCCTTCAAATATTAACCCATTAGAATACAACAACATTATCTTAACAGATTTTAACTTAGGAGGTTCATTTACTGACACAGCCATGGAAGATCCTCCCAATCACTTCCTAATAGAAACCAGTGTGATGAGGTAAATTTTCAACTTCTCAAATTCACTCTCCCCCTCAAACAACGACCCATACTTTTAGTCCCTAGGTTTATAAATATACCCTTTTATATTTCAACCCTTTTAGTTTCGGAAATGACATAATTAGTCCCTTAAGTTTACAAAAAGGTAGTTTAGGTCCTTATAATTGCACTTAGCTCCCTAATTTTTCAGATATGTTGCCAGAACATCCCTAGAGTTATTAGAATACGATAAAAGACAATTTTAAATCCCTTAGTTCGAATTTGACCACTTTTGTCGTCGACTTTGTAAAAATACATTTTTATCCCATTAAATCCCGACTAGTGGGCATTTGGCCTTATTTAATCCAAATAAGTCAACAAAACTATTTCGGCTTATAAATAAGCTATTCGAGCTTATTTTTGGCTTAACGGGCCTTATCGGGCCCGTTAAGGTCCGTTTAGCTTATTAAAGGTCCAAAATGATTTTAATGAGTCCGAAAGCCTTTAACAAGCTCATGTGGGGCTGTTAAGCTTAAAATAAGCTCGGTGAGCTTATTGAAGCTTATTTCGAGCTTATTGGGCTTACGGGCCCAATAACTTAACCCGATAAGAGTCTTAATGGTTTCTTAGGCATTTTAGCTTATTTCCTATTCGTTTCAACTTAGCTTAATCTGTTCTTGTTTTCAGCTTATTAGAAATAAGCCAATAAGCATTTGTTAATGGGCTTTCGGGCCCATTAATGACCCGAAAAGGTTTTAAATCTATTTGGTTCGGCCCATTGAGGTCCAATAACCTCGTTTTAGTCCGATAAGCACTTATAAGGTCGGTTGCTTATTTTGCTTATTCGATAAGCTAATAAGCCCGCTGTTGGGCCTATTGGGCCCGTTGTAAATCCGAATGGGTTCTAGGGGTTAGGGCTTGGCCCATTAACATTATTTGAGTCTGTTAAGCTCACGTAACTTGTATAGGCTGTGCCAACTTTACCGATAAGCTGTTTAGAGCTTATTGTGAGCTTATGGCTCACGTTGGGCTCGCAAATGGGCTAGTAAGCCCGTTAAGGGTTCGGTTGGGTTTCTAATGAAGTGAAAGCCCTATGTGAAACAAATAAGTACCTCTTGATTATGATTAAGCCCGAGTGGCTTATTAATAAGCCGCGGCTTATAAATAAGCCCTCGTTGGGCCTTGTTGGGCTCGATTGAGGCCCGGTAAGGGTTCTTGTGTGTTCTAAATGAGTTTAAGGCTCCACAAGTACTCGATAAGCTCAAGTGATCTTATCTATAAGCTACGGGTCTCGTAGAAAAGCTATTGGGCCTGTTGGGCCTGAACATGGGTCGTATGGATTTGTACGAGGCCCTCTTGTGGCCCGTTACTCTTTCTAATGCTTTCAAGTGGATCGTATATAGTTCTAGCAATCGTTTTACGTTTGAAAACCCTTGTAAGGGTTGTGCTTATCACATGCACACGTTTATAAATGTCGTGTATGATTTCCCCAGTCACCACACCATGTTTACCCCGAAGGTTTACGTATGGTTTATGAAATATTCATGTGTAGGGTAAGGGCTCGCGTTGGTGTTTACACTTGCATGTAACGAATGTGTTTGATACCTTAGCTTGCTATTTAATCGTTTTAAATATGTTTCTTAACATCTCGACATGTTTAGCAACATACGAGTCCCACCTAAACGTTTATATGTTCGTAGCTACACATAGGTTCTCGTTAATGTATTGTTTACGCGACATAACATCTAGCAACTAAGAAAACAATTTAAAATGCGAAGAGTATAAGTTCAAAACTTGACTTACAAGGGTCCTAGAGTATTTGTGGACGTATTTAGACGTGTAGAGTGCTAATCCAAATGTGTACACGATCGAAACAACCAACCCTTGGCTTCAAAGCCCTTGAAGTTTCCCAACCCTAGCTCGAATAACCCTTGTGGGTACTTGTTGGTTCGAAATGGAAAGGTGCGTGTGCTTGGTTGCGGTTTATGTATCCCGAACAAGAGAGGAGAGGGTTTGAGGTGTGTGTGAGTTAACAAGAGTGTCAAATGGTAAGAGTGAGTGTGTATTTATAGGCAAGTTTGCTAGTTACTCCTCTTGGTTCCAAAGACAACCCACACCGAACCAAGTTTGTACCCTAGGAGGTAGTTTTGAAGCTTCCTAGTTAAACACCCATGGTTTTATGCTAAACCACACTAGTACAAGTTTTAATGAGTCTTAAAATGTACAAGATTCACTTAGATAGTAAAATCTTATGGATTTGCATGGATGCATGCATGAAATCGTGGCCTAGGGGGCAAAAGAGAAGCAAGATGGTTAATATCCATTGAGCAATAGTTTAGTGGAGACAATTAGGACATGTCTTAATTACTTAGGAGATGTACATGTACCTTTAAGTATCATAAGTTTGATTTGCTAGCTAGAAATCCACATGGGACGATTTGTTTATGGATCACTTGTTAGATTTCGGAAATCCCATGATATTAACA
>BQNB010135454.1:0-18154 GCA_026074375.1 Tanacetum coccineum | reverse complement strand
CCTATTACTTAACAAGACTAATTACAACTAATAAGACCGATAACATTCTTGTTCGACTTATATAAAATTAAGGCTAACACAATCAAACCTATTGAGTCTTTCATGCAGACGGTTGGTTATCAAGGTGTAGTTGATAAAGTGAGTGCCTTCTACATGAAGTTTCTTGCTCAACTGTGGCACACCATGTTCAAGGTGTTCAATCGTTGCTTGAATATAAGAACATCTGGACATGATCAAACAAACATCAATATACTACAACTATTTCATGATGTGGTCAATCGCACAAATGTTGATTATGCTGCTCTTCTATGATGAGATTTCCTTAACTGTGTATTTCAGAAGAAGGATGTCATCCAGTACCCTCGATTCACCAAGCTTATAATTATTGATATGATGAAGTTTCCATCCATTCCTCTACGACTTGACGAGGATTATTATTCTATTAAAGATGATATTCCGTTGGTAAGTGTATACTCAATAGGGAATGTGCTATTTTGAGAGATGCTGATTTTGGATGCATTTTTAACTGATGAGATCCGTGCCACTGATGATTATATGGTGTATGAGATGGTGTTTGTCAGGGTAGAAGTTCCAATGAATCAACCACAACCGGTTGTTTTTACCCAAGGAACGCATAGGACCACACCTAGCGCCCATAGGTCACCAACCCTTACTACTAGTCCTCAGAAGAAGAAGAGGAAGCAAATTTCTAAAGAAACAAGTTCACAAAGAAAATCGCTTAAAGTAACCATCAAACAAAAGCAGGTGGTCGAAGGTGACAAAGATGAAGGATCATATGCTAGTAAGTTTGTGCTTCTATGCTTGACGATGATGTTGATGATTTCGGTAATCAGATAGAGCCCGGGAGCCATAAGGAAAACCCAGAAGTTATTGATGATGATGATGTAAATGATGATGAGCAGAAAGATGAGAAGAAGGATGATGTTGGAATTCATGAGATGGGTAGTTTAGAGAATAGGACTGAGAAGATGCAGACACCAATTCCCACACCACTTAGATCCCCTAGGATAAACTTATCTTCGGATAAGACACTTGTTCAGGAATTAGTAGACACTGTATCACCCTCAACTGCCACTACATCCAAAGATCCACAAAAGAAAAGACATATTTCCAGCAAGTACATTCATCTTCCAGGAGCGCTTCGCAAGATGTGCAGGTGTCAAAGATATATGATCAGGGACATGGAAAGAAAATGTGTGATAACTGGCAAATTCTAAAAAGTTGATGGAAAAGTTGATCAAGTTCTCCATGAAATTATACCTCAACTTGCTGAAAGAGCCACCAATGATTTGATTGAAGAAAATTTGAAAAGAATTGTGGCTGACACTGTTATTAAAAAGCGAGATGCTTTTCAGTCTGAAGTACCTGCTCTTATTTCCAAAGAATTTGATGCATACGCACCCAAGATCATAGAAGAAATTTTCAACCATTATGTATAGAACAATGTTATTCAAGTTCATCCTACTACAACTACTTCGACTGATACAACTTCATCAGCTGATCTTCAACAACAATTGTATTTGAAGATGAAGTCCAATCTTCAAAATCATGCTAATGATCCAGCATTATGGGATGTACTGAAGCGTAAGTTTGAAAAGTCTTCCACCTCTAATACTTCTTGCAGGGATGATGATTTTCACTCTTAACATCATGATGACCATCAAGGCGATGATGCTCCTTCTGAGGGGGAGAAAAGAGTGAAAAGACATAAGACATCTAAAAGTTCAAAGTCTGCAAGGGATTCTTCGTCAAAACGATCAGCCAAAGAATCCACATCTTATGTAACCAAGCAACAACATCAACAACAAGAATGGGATGCATGGGAAGAGGAAACAATTATTGATGAAGATAAGGTGATTCCTAAAGATGAAACACCTAAGTTGATCATAGAATTTCAAAATGTTGATAAGCGTGTTCCAACTATATTTGATCGTGCAAGAATGGAGGCTACACTAAATGATATGTTGAGTAATCAGTTTAGAAATGCTGAAGAGTATGCCTACCATTTGGAACAAGAAACAAATTTTATGGAGAATCAGATAGTTTGGGAAAGCAGACAAGAGGACATAAGGCGATCAATACCAAAAGCTCTCGTTTTCTATGGACCACAAAGGAACCAAATGAACCTCCAAGGTATTTTTACAACAAAAATATATTCTTCTAAAGAATGGAAATACTAAGGAGAAGAAGTATATTCTTTCACTCCACAAGATACACTCAGAACCATTTTTGGAAGCTGATCTGAAAGAAAAGATGAATCGTTGGGTTCAAAAAGAATTCAAGAATTTTAATGAAGATGCACGGTTGTCAATTCAACATTGGAAAGATTCATGGTATAAGAGAGTGTACAAGCAAAATAAAAGAAAAGTCAGAGACAATGGAGAAGACTATTTCTCCAATCATAGGATTACAAAAGTTGTCAGAATCACTACTGATCAACTATATGGTTTGTACTTCATGGAGCAAATAATTGTTATAAGAGAAAATGATAAGCCAGATAGTTTTTCTAAATCTGACTTCAAGTGCCTAAACAAAAATAATATTGAAGACTTGTATTATCTTTGCCGAAATAAGAAGGTCAATTATTGTGAAACCAAGTTGATGAATTCTTTAATGACCTTCATCAAAAGTCGTGTGATCTAGGAGAGAGTTTATGATTTCTAGTTGGGTATAGAAAGCTACCAGATAAAGATCAACTTAACTGCACCAACGTTGATATTCCCTAGTATTGAAGCACATGATCCATACTTAATAGTAGACAAGCTAAATACAGGTTTGATTTACTTAAACATCAAAAATGAGAAGTGGGTTATGTATTTGGTGGAGACTGCCAAGTTCTGTGATGCTACGTTGGAAAAAGTCTTGAAAGAAGTAAAGCTAAGGATCTTTCAAACTGAGTTCTGGAAGAAACCACCTCTTCTAGGTGAATTAGATCTTGACATAATGAAAGCGTACAAAAGATAAATAACCAAGCGTCTAAGACATCGTGAGCAGGTGAGAAAGTGGGAATCGTTTATGAATGGAAGACCAATTCTACTGACGATGAATCGTCTGTAATAATCAACCCTTAGGGGGAGATTGTTAGGTTCAAGAAAAGTGTTTATTATTAAATGAATTGGTCTTTGTATAGTTTATAGTTTTGTTAGTAATTATATTATAATAATGTCTATCTTGGTCAAAGTTAAGTAAAGTTGACCAAGCTTTGACTAAAGTTAGGAAAATAGAATAGGAATATAAATAAGTATAAATACCCATCTAGGAGGGGTATTTATACAAGTCTCTTAAATTTTATAATTCACTTCTCCCTCCTATTTCTATTTTCCCTTTTGGAATGAAAACTTTGAAAATGATAAAAAAAATACTCTCTAGCTCCTCTCCTCTAATTTTATAACTTTCGTATGATACTATAGTGCAAATATGACATATAACATGTCTTCTTTCTTATACCCTTTCTATCAGAATCAAGTCTATAGGTTAGGTTAGGACTTGATTTGAAACAAACAATTATCTTTCAATTTAGTTGTAAGAGAAGTCTTGTATCTTTGTGACCAAGCCTAGATCATTGGGTGATCTAGTAGGGTTTAGTATACTTCAAACGGGAAGTTATTAGTGGCCCTAGTGGTCTTAGGAGTAAGTTGAATCATGGGTGTCTTAGGGGTGGTTTCCGAGGGTGGAATACCTTAGGAAGTGGCTCTTCTTAGTGAGCGTCGAGCTTAGTGCATATTGGTGGAGCGAAGTTGTAATACGATTTATAGTCCATCATAAGGATTATACTAGAGTAATAGTATAGGTGTCATGAATTTGAAATTGGACGTATGGATAATATAAACCCCCCATCCCGAACTAGTATATATCGTGGTCTCTCTCTCTCTCTATCTCTCTCTCTCTCTCCGCTCCCCCTCTCCCTCCTTCCCTTTCCTCGAGAAAGAGGGAAAGAGAGAGAGACCCCCTCCTTCTTTCTTTCTCTCTCTCTCTCTCTCCCTCTCTTTCTCTCTCTCTCTCTCCCTCACCCTCTCCTTCTCCCTCTCCCTTTCCCTCTCCCTCTCTCTCTCTCCCTCTCTCTCTCTTTCTCTCTCTCTCTCTCTCTCTCTCTCTCTCTCTCTCTCTCTCTCTCTCTCACCCTCTCCCTCTCCCTCTCTCTCTCTCTCTCTCTCTCTCTCTCTCTCTCTCTCTCTCTCTCTCAATCTCTCTCTCTCTCTCTCTCTCTCTCTCTCTCTCTCTCTCTCTCTCTCTCTCTTTCCTCTCTCTCTTTCCTCTCTCTCTCTCTCTCATGAAGTAGATCATTACACCATTCGGTTTATTTGAGACTTGAAGTTTCATAAACTTTAAAAAGGTCAAAAAGACCATATTCATCCCCATCCCCTCCCCCTCTCTAAGTAGAACATTACATCATTTGGTTTTTTTAAGACTTGAAGTTTCATAAACTTTGAAAAAGTCAAAAAGACCGTATTCAACCTCCTCCCCCCAACGGTTCTACACACATGTCAACAATATAAAGACTTTAATGCTAGATTCTTTTTGGAAATTTACTTGTATAAAAAATTGTAACACAAAATTTAAGTCAACTCATATGCTCTTAAACATAATTTTTCAATGATATAATGAGCTTGTAAACATAATTATTGAGGGGCTGTTTGTTTTCCATAAAGAAATCTAATTCGCATCTCACTGATTCGATCAGATGTTGTTTTTTGGTTGTTTGTTTTTTATAAGACATTAGATAAACTTTTGACAAGCCTCTAATTCTTTTAGACGTTATATGATATCTTATTACCTCTGAAAGCTACGAAACCCAAATATCAAATCTGCCACTCCTTATTTTTTTATCATTATCTCCTCGTCTTTGCTAGTGGTGAACGATTTGGGTTATTTAAAAAACCAAACTAGTTTTAGTCAATCGGTCTACGAACCGATTTTGACTAAAACTGGTTCGGTTAAAAGCCGGTTTTATGTTGAAAATGCTTAACCGGTTAAGAACTGGTTCAAACCAGTTTGACTTAAACCGGTTCGAGTTATAAAAAAAATAATTTGGACACTGGGATAAATACATGAATATGTGAAGTAGCTTTCTTGAGGTATTTTATTTTTTGAACTATATATAAGTGTAGAACTATATAAATATATAACAAAACACAAACACTAAACATAATTTAAACATTAAACATTAATAACGTCTTCTTGATTAAATAAATGGAAATACGAAATACATAAACAAAAATACGAAATACATAAAAGAAATACATAACATAAATAATGTCTTCTTGAATTATCCTCTTCATTGATTTCTTCTTCGTCAATAAGATCGACCATACCTGACGCTATTTCTTCCGCGTGTATTTGTTCTTCCATCCGTTCGAATTCGCCTTCAAGTGGTGATATGTGTTGAATCCGTTCAATGCTATTGAGGTGGTGTTTGAAACAAATGAAAACTTTGACCGAAGTCGGAGTGAGTTTTGTTCTTTGAGGTGATATAACCCTCCCACTTACCGAGAAGGCAGATTCAAAAGCTACCGTACTTTCTTGAACCGAAAGTAGGTCACGGGCCATGGCGGCTAGAATCAGAAATTGGGATTCTCGTGTTTTCCACCAACCCAAGATATCTAAATCCTCAAACTCTTCAATGCTTATTTGACCCAAAAAGTCAGATGCTCCATACCTTTCGAGCTCGCTACTAGGGGTATTACCTCGAGCTCGTTTTCTATTCTCACTTACTAAAATATTATACATTTGCTTTGACTCATTAGAACCACGAGAACTCAAACTCGCCTCTTGATGCATAGAATGGATATTTGAAGCACTTGAGCTATATTTATGTAAATACACTTGAAACATATTGTCAAAAGTCGCGTTAAAGCGAGCAATTTGACGAGAAACATAGGTATCGTCGTCCTCGGTCAAACCCAAACAATAGGTAATGTTATTAATTAAAGTCTCAACCCCGCCTCGGTTTAGAATCGGGTTCAAAGCGACGGCACAAGTTATCACGAGAGGAAATTCTTTGAAATATTTGATCAACTTTTCTTTCATTGGCCCTACCATATTTGCAAATCTCATTCCATACTCGTTTGATTTTCCCGTCATTAAATAAAGTTGACTCAAAACTAACCAACTTGTAGGGTAGTAAACTCCCGACAACAAAGTAGTAGCATTTTTAAAAACGCCAAGCATTTCTGAAACAAGTTCAATAGTTTCCCAATGGTCGTTTGGATCATCTGAAACCAAATTTTTTCGTGCAAGACGGTCATGAAACATTTGTAAAGTAAATCTTTTAACCAACTTACATTCAAACATGTTACAAGTAGAATTCCATGAGGTAGCTACGTCCCAATTCGGACCTAAGCAAATGGATTCCGCCTCTTCATAAAACTTCATATATGATTTATATCGTCTATTATTAGCAGTAAAAATACTCTTAACATATTTTTAAACCCACTTTTTATTGGCTCGATAACATTTAACCCGTCTTGCACAACCAAATTAATGATATGTACTACATAACGACTATGAAAAAAGACACCGTTGCAAACTGGTTTGTAATTTAAGATTAATTTTCAAGCGCATTGGTGTTGTTCGATGCATTATCAAAGGATATAGAAAAAATCTTTTCTTGTAAATTAAATGTTTGGATGACATAAGATAAAATAACAAAAAGATTTTGACCGGTATAAGGGTATCTAAACAATTCAAAGGCAATTGTACGCTTCATCATTTCTCACGTTTTGGGATTTACCCAATGCGCGTAACACAAAGATACGAATCCAGTGAACCATGTGGAGCGGTCCAAACATCATAGGTTAATTTACACCGGTTTCTAAGTTTTGAAATCCTAAAATTAATTCGTTTTTGGCTTGTTCCCACAATTTTATACAATCACGTCAAAGGGTAGCTCGACTTACTTAACAATATCGAGGTTGAAGCGTATCTTTGATAAGCGACGTCATTCGATGATTGTCGAAGTGATCGAACGACAAGGTTTCTTGAATTAAAAATTTCACCATCCTATCCCGAACCTGATTCGTCTCGTATTGCCACAATGATCCATCAACCCCATGGTTGTTTGACTAGAACTCGTCGCCGCTTTCACAACGGAACAACTTTTGTTCATGTGAGTATTCAACGTAGAGTTCGAGTCGTGTTTGAAAAGCTTCCCACATTTCTTACATCTTGCTCTTTTCGATCCATCCGACATCACACACAAAACATAGTTTACCTAAATCATCGAGTTTTTATTCGTCGTTTTGACTTCAACCACGGTAAGGTTGGTTGATGATTCTCCAACGGATGACATTTTTTAAGAGTGTTTTTTGCATTTTTAGAAAATGTATTTTTGTGTTTTGAGATTGTGTAATCTAACCCAACAACCAACCCCTTTATTTATACTAAAAAGAAGAACTGAATAAATTAAAGTTTAAAAGTTTAAAACCGGGAAATTTTGAAAATTTAAAAAATTTGTATTGGTTAAAGTTTGAGATTGTAGTCCACCCCTAATATGCTATATTTCTATAGTACATTAGTACCCTTATTTATCTGCCATTTCAGGTAAAAAAACGTGGCCTCCCTGCAAAAAAAAGCTGCCAAAATGAAAGTGACACATGCTATATTCATTATGTCGGTAAAATCCAAAAACCGGGTTCAAACCAGTTTAAAAGCCTATTTTTTAACCGGTTCGGGTTCAACCGGTTTACAAACTGGTCTGATCCATTTCACTTACATCGGTTATGAAACCGCTAGTTCAGTTATTGGGAAACCGGTTTTGGTTTTACACCAATATCACTAGTTTTTGCCTTGAATTTTTAATAATAACGAGTAGGTTACATGCGACCAAGCTAAATAAACACACAACTATCACGCAACTATACAAATAAATAAACACGGTTACACGCGACCAAGCTAAAAGCTCTAGTCCATGTAACACACATATGATGGATGTATAAGGGTTTGATTAACCATCATGGGTCACCCCGACACCATGCCCAACCTTAATCATCTTATTAACACATTACACTAGTTAACTATAATTTATTCCAAAATGCATAATTTTAGTGTATCTTTACTAACCTAAAAACCTTACTTGCTGACCTCCATACATTATACCAAAAATCACCTAAGTTCATTTATGATTTTACTAACTACCTTGTGATTTCTAAGTACTCATTACATGTGAAACTATCCCAAATAAAATCAAACTTCAAAACTGTTCCAATTCGGATCTGATTGCACACTAAAATGTATGGCCCTCATTACCATACTTAGACACACAACCAGAGGCTAATCTTCTAGGGTTTATTTATATACATATTGAACTTAACCAATGTATATTGGCTATCCTTAATTACACTTTTAAGTTAGGGTTTTACCCTCCTAAACATGACCTAATTCTGACCCGTATTTACTGTTTTGACAACTTTTCTTATAACCAACATTTAACTAACTTCCAGAACTCAAAATCATTCGAGGCCAGACTTTTTAAAAAATAGACTCTTTGAACTATAATTTAGGCTCTTGAATCATATCAAGACACGTTTATAACATCTAGATATCGTCAGTTTAACACAGACCTAATTCTGCAAAACCCTAAATCAAGATCTAACGCAAACCCTAGCATGCAACATGCATGATCATAACCCTAATCATCATTCCATCATTAAAGCTCATATATAATCTGTATTTTATGTAAACCCTAGATCCATCATAAGTCTTGTTACATGATTTCATAATTCTAACTAAGTTAAGCATCCTAATCCTACTAAAACTCCTCTAGATAAGGCCCGAAATCCTTTTTCATTTCTTTTTTTCCTTTCTTGGGCCGATTTATATATACATACATATATTTATTTATTTATTTTTTAAATTATTATTTACATTATAATACATTACCTTAAATTTCCACAAAAATCTACGCTAATTTAGGTAAACCTTTTTACATAAACGCTACTTACTAAACTTTCTAAAAATAATTTTTTATTTCACATTTCACTTTCTATTTTTAGAAAGTCTACTATAAATATCCAAATTTCACTCACTTCACTTATTTCCAACATGATACATTTCCCATAAACGCTTAACACAGAATCATCCAACTATTGATGTAGCATTGCATGCAATACGTCATTCCTTTTCATTATCACTATACGTGAACAAATGGAATACTCATCACCAAACACAAACGCACTCAAAATGAGATGATCATACACCTTAAAATGATATCATACACCTATTCAAACCACTTAGCACACATATATAACAAATAGCACACAAGAAATCACACAAAATGAACTCTTAGCCATTTCTAAAGGTATCACCAACCTAATTAAATCACGGATGTCACAGTATCCCATCCTTGAGGAAATCTCGTCCCAAGATTTAACTAGCAGGCTCAACAACTCGGTCCACGAACAACTGTGGATAGTTAATCCTCATCTGGTCTTCGTGTTCCCAAGTAAACTCAGGACCACGTTTCGAATTCCATCTAACTTTCACAAGCGCTATTTTCCTACGTTTTAACTTCTTAATTTCTCAATCCATAACCTCTACAGGTTCCTCGACAAAATGAAGTGTCTTGTCGACCTTGATCTCATCCAACGGCACATGCAAATTTGTGTCCGCCAGACACTTCTTCAGATTTGACACGTGAAAGGTGTCATGCACGCTACTCAACTCCTCAGGTAACCTCAACCTATAAGCTATAAGGCCAATCCTTTCAAGGATCTCAAACGGTCCTACATATCTCGGTGCTAACTTACCCTTCTTTCCAAAACGAACTACGCCTTTCCAATGCGTCACCTTTAATAATACACGATCTCTCACCTTAAACTCTAACGGCTTATGCCTATAATCAACATAGCTCTTTTGACGATCTCTTGACGCTTTGGGCTTTTCCTTTACCAACACTACCTTATCATTCGTTTCTTGTACTAACTCAAGTCCAGTCAAACTACTCTCTCCAATCTCTGCCTATAGAACATGCGACCAACATTTCCTTCCATACAAAGCTTCAAATAAAGCACAACGAATGCTCAAATGATAACTACCACCAAAATCGATAACACATGCCCTCATTATATCTTCTAAAATCTTAATCATATGTTTACTTTGTCCATCCGCTTGAGGATGCTAAGCAGTACTCAAATCCAATCGCGTCTCTAACACTTTCTACAGCGTCTGCCTAAACCACGAGGTAAATCATCCATCTCAATCTGAGTTGATCGTCACCAGAATTCCATTCCTTGCTATTATCTCATCAATATAAATCCTTGCCAACTTCACCTCTTGAATTCTTCTTGTATAGCTAGAAAATGAGCTAACTTGATCAGTCTATCGACCATCACCCAAATCACATCATACTCACTTCTTTGACCTTGGAAATCTAGTGATAAATCCATGGTCATTCTATCTCATTTTTACTCAAGTATCTCAGGCTGTTGCAGCAAGCCAAAAGTCTTTGACATTACAGCCTTCACCTCTTAAACAAACTGACAATTGCTAACATAGGTAGCTATATCATTTTCTACACGTGGCTACCAATACATGTCTCCAAGGTTATAGTACGTCTTATCCGCTCCCGGATGTACCAAGTATCTTGATGCATGGGCCTCATCCATTACACTTCCTACCAATAGAACCTAAATTTGATCCATAAAGTACAAACTCTCGTCTCCTTTTCTTTCCATCTGTTAATCTAAACCACGTAGCCTTTCTGTGAGTACGTTCTCTTGCTTGAACGCCTCACTTTGGGCTGCCAGTATCATTCCTCTTACTCGTCTTGATTTCACTCTCTCCTTTCTACTCAACGCACCACCACTACATTCGCTTTATCGGAGTATCACATAAATCATTCTTCAAAGTCCGAAAAGCCTCTTCTTGTTCTACGCTCCACTCATACTTTCCTCTTAGTTAGGGAAGTAAGGAGGTTCAACAATCTTAAAAAAATTCGTGATGAACGTCGGTAGTAACCTGCAAATCCTAAGAATAATCATCTAATTCCTCACTGCCTCACTCTTACTCGGGTCTATGTGAATACATTATGGTTGACTATGTGACCAAGAAAATGCACTTCTTCCAACCAAAACTCACACTTAGAAACCTTAGCATACAGCTTCTCCTTCCTCAGTGACTCCAACACTAACTTCAAATGAACTTCATGTTCCTCCTTTGACTTTGAGTAGGCCATAATGTCATCAATGAATACGATGACAAACCTACCTAAGTACGGTTTACAAACCCGGTTCATTAAGTCCATGAAAACCGCTGGTGCATTGGTTAATCCAAAAGGCATAACCATAGACTCAAAATGTTTGTATCTCGTTTCGAAATTCCGTCTTTGGAATGGCATCCTCATGAACTTGTAGCTGATGATAACCTGACCGAAAATCTATCTTTAAGAAAGGACACGCTCCTCGTAACTGATCAAACAAGTCATCAATCTTAGGGAGTGGATAACGGTTTTTTAACAGTTAATTTGTTCAACTCCCTATGATCAATACACATGCGGAAAGAACCATCCTTCTTCTTCATGAATAACACATGTGCTCCTCACGGAAAATGACTAGGTCATATGAAACCCTTGTCTTGCAACTCTCGAAGTTGTTCAGACAATTCTTGTATTTCTGAGGGTGCTAGACGATATGGAGACTTTGCGACTGGCATCGCTCCATGAACCAAATCTATGCGGAACTTAACTTGTCATCGTGATGGTCATCGATAAATATTTCAGAAACACATCAATAAAATCTCGTATGACAGAAATATCACTCAATTTCGGTTCATCTATCTTCGTGTTCATTAAGGTTTTCACGACTCCTTGAGTACGTTCACCATGAACCCGAAGTATCTCATCACCTTCTAACGGTATCCTAACCACCTTCTCATGACATACTATCACAAACTTCCTCTTAGACAACAAGTCCATTTCCACAATCACATCAAAGCTTCCACGACTCAACGGTATCAATGAACTCCAAGAGTTACGAACCATCGAATAGGATAACAAACGAATATCGAGTCAAAGGCTAGAATGCATATAAGAGATTCTACATATGCAAATAGACGTGGATCAAATGACATAAGAATCCTTTGAAAGAAATGATACGTATACGCACCGAGTAAAAGCGCAAACGAAAGAAAATCAACAGGCGTACCACGACAAATGAACACATAAAAAAATATCAATTACGAAAGACAGAAATTCTTATACCAATTATCGACTTTACTCGAAAGGCCAAATTAAATAATGTTTTTATAAAAATCAATTTAAATTAAGAAAGTCACTTTAAGTATAAAAATCATTTTAAATAATAATGAAATTGTCTTAAATATAATTTTTGCAAAAATCATTATGGTTGTCATAAAAATCTAGAGATGGTTATCTAATGGTGTATCGTACCTTACCACTATGAATCACTTTAAACCTGCTTTTTATAATAAAATAAAATCTATTTACAAAGATCATTTTATACACAGTTTTCTCCAAACACCAACACAATACTTCCAAAGGGTTTTTATAATTAGACATCAATTATAAAATATGTTACTCAAACAAAGGACACCATAATACCAAAAGGGATCGTAAAACACCGTACAGACCCTAACACAATTCTATTGTTTGAAAACGAAAGAAAATACCAGGAACCATATACTCAAAATAAAATCAAACGAACTCGTACAAGAAAACTCATGCAAGACGTTACGTACCCAAAAGAAAACGTAAGGTCTTATCCAAAATAACGATCAACAGAGCAAACCTAAAAGCATCGATACTAACACGTCGCCAACGGGTTACGAAAACCAAGGGATATACAACCAAGGGAGTAATGATCCACACTAATATGTTAGGAACAATTAGTGCTTAAAAGAAACCTTTGATACTCATACGAGTAATCAATGCAACGAAAGAACTAACGAAACGCGCCTATATCCGAAAGAGCAGATCCGAACAAACAATCGAGCAACGAGCAACCACAATAATAATAATAATAATACTAGGTATCCGCAAATACTAGATAGAAGAGAAACTTACTATCTATACAACTCAATTTAACATATCCTCCAATTAGGGTAAGAGAATAATTCTCTACCCATACCACCATCCTTATCATGAATACACATATAAAAAACATATTACACTACCACCTTACAACCAAACACAAATAAATGCAATCATGGTCACAAGTCTACATGTGTGATGCCTTTATAATTATGTTGGCCACCATAATTATAAGTGCCTCCTTTCACACGTGTACTTACTTCCAAGATTACCCATTTCAATCATAATTCACATATAAGCACATATACCACATTGCACATCTTAAACCACTCCAACTTAACACATAAAGGATGCTCCATCAAATAACTACTTACTTATATCAAAATAAAATCGAAACGACATAAAGGAACGAAAGTCTCGCAACAATTCCCAAAATACAAAATATCCAAAAGAAATAATCAATAACAACATGACGAGGTAAAGGACAGGATAAACTTATGCTGGGCCTCGCTTGGGTTTGACTTTGCCTCCGCAAGAATCACCCGACTCTACGTTACCCACCTATTACCACATCCGACAAAAATTAACATCCTATCTCCTTCGGTTCCACAAGAGGCTCCTTATAACGCTTAAGTCCAGTTGGGAAAATGGTTCCCCAACGAGACTTCTTACGGGTGGGGGAAAAACATAGCTAAAATACTAAGAAAGTAATACATATCATATCAGATAATGGTAGGCAAAATAACTAAAATGACAACTTAGCAAAATACGAGATATATAAGCTATGCAAAAATAAAGGGGAAGCATAGCAGTTATAGCATTAAACACTTAAGCCCTAAATGCATCTACATGAAGGACCCCTAGGTTATAGTCTAGGCTCAACCACCTACTTCTCTATAACCTGGCTCTGATACCAATCTGTCACACCCCGCCAAGGCAGAAACGCGAGGCGCGACGAGAGAGGGAATCATCACAACACATTGGCGTCTATATAGAGAAACTAAAACATGCATAAAATACAAGGTATAGACACGCAGTGTCATGAAAATACCCAAACACATCAACAAAATCCAAAAGGCGTCTGACATTGAAATGAAGGCAGTTCATGTCAACGTCATGACACATGCAAAACAAATCAAGCCTCAAAACAAAATAAGGAAATCTAATTACTCACACTACGCCACTACCACGTCCATCTAACCACTTTTCCTAACTTTAACCTCATCCAGCTGAATACATGAAAATGATGCTTATACGTCAACACAATGGTTGGTGAGAAACATAGGTTTTCAGACACACATATCCAATCAATTTCCAAAACAATTTATCCAATTTCTGTGATTATAAAACAATACATTTTGCATGACAATTATGCTAACTAACATACAAGCTAACATGCAATTCAATCCAATCATATCAAACCAACAAATCATATACTGGGTAGGCGTACCCATCCGATCCCTCATAACCAACACTGAGTAGGCGTACTCATCCGATCCCTCAGACACCAAGCAGACGACCTAAATCGCTCTTGGATCATACCAAAGTCCCTGTGGTTTCCCTCTAGCCCAGGCCATGGATACCCGCAAGTAACCCTCCTGTCTAGGCCACAGTACCTTCCACTAAACAGGCCATGGATACCCGCAAGTAACCCTCCTGACTTAGTCCACACATCAATATCACATCACATAACATGTAGCACATAACGCATATCAGTCACATAATAGTCCATGCATTTACACTAACACATAATCACAGAAATTTAAAACTCATTTCAACACTTGCATCATTTCCATCCCAAGTTTAAAACGCAATAAAAAGTGGGACTATGTAACTCACCTGAATGCTCAAAACGCAGCTTCCAATTCCTATCACGCAACTATACAAATAAATAAACACGGTTACACGCGACCAAGCTAAAAGCTCTAGTCCATGTAACACACATATGATGGATGTCTAAGGGTTTGATTAACCATCATGGGTCACCCCGACACCATGCCCAACCTTAACCACCTCATTAACACATTACACTAGTTAACTACAATTTATTCAGAAATGCAGAATTTTAGTGTATCTTTACTAACTTAAAAACCTTACTTGCTGACCTTCATAAATTATACCAAAAATCACCTAAGTTCATTTATGAGTTTACTAACTACCTTGTGATTCCCAAGCTCTCATTACATGTGCAACTATCCCAAATAAAATCCAACTTTAAAACTGTCCCAATTCGGATCTGATTGCACGCTAAAATGTATGGCCCTAATTACCATACTTAGACACACAACCAGAGGCTATCCTTCTAGGGTTTCTTTATATACATATTGAACTTAACCACTGTTGATTGGATAACCTTAATTCCACTTTTAAGTTAGGGTTTTACCCTCCCAAACATGCCCTAATTCTGACCCGAATTTACTGTTTTGACAACTTTTCTTGTTACAACCAGTTGACTAACTTCCCGACCTCAAAAACCTTCGAGGCCAGACTTTTTGAAAACTAGACTCTCTGAACTATAATTTAGACATAAGATTCATAAAAATAAACGTTTTTATCAATGAGATATCAGCTGTAGAACACAGCCCTAAAATCTGCTCAATTCAAAATCATGTTCTAACGCAAACCCTAACATGCAACATGCATGATCATAACCCTAAACTAACCCTAACCATCATACCATCATTAAAGTTCATATATAATCGGTATTTTATGTAAAACCTAGATCCAACATAAATTATGTTACATGAATGTCATAAACTAGCTAAGATGAACATACTTACCTTGAATGCTAGCACCTTAACAACAATTCTTGAATGTTCTTGGATTAAACACAAAATTCGGCACTCCTAGAGTTTTGGGGCCTGATATTCGGTCGACAAAGGGTATGGAAGAAAAGAATTATGTGCTAGGTTTATTGGTATTTATACCATATCTATCCTTATCACTTAAGACTTAGAGTTTGACAAAGTTTGGGCTTCCTAATCCCTATCCTAAACCCTAGTCGGTCGTCCCCCCCCCCCTTTTTTTACTAATTTATTATTATTTTTATTTAATTAATAATTAACTAATTATCTTTATTACCTTAAGTTTTCATAAAAACCTAAGCTAATTTAGGTAAATCTTTTTACATAAATGCTACTTACTAAACTTTTTTAAAATAACTTTTCATTTCACATTTCACTTTCTATTTTTAGAAAGTCTGCTATAAATACCCAAATTTCACTCGCTTCACTTAATTCCAACATGATACACTTCCCATAAACGCTTAACATAAAATCATCCAACTATTGACGTAGCATTGCATGCAATACGCCATTCCTTTCCATTATCACTATACGTGAACAAATGGAACACTCATCATCAAACACAAATGCACTCAAAATGAGATGATCATCCTCTTTAAAATGATATCATACACCTATTCAAACCACTTAGTACACATATATAACACATAGCACACAAGAAATCACACAAAATAAACTCTTAGTCATTTATAAAGGCATCACTAGCCAGATTAAATCACGGATGTCACAAATTTTAAGATCATTTGAGATATAAAGCTTAAACTACCTAACAAGCTAACACTAAAACGAAATAAGGTCAAAACTAAATTAATAAGCAACCAAAAGTAGCAACAATGAATTTTAATAAGCTACAAGCACTTAAACGAATTAAATCTCAACACGAATAAGCAATAAGCTAACGAAAATTTAAACTAAGCAATATAAGCTCAAGTGAAATCGAATAAGCTGTTTAGAAGCTTATTAATCCTGATAAGATGAGCTTCTAAAAACTCTAAAACAATAAAAGCACAACAATAAGCTAAATCTGAGCTTATTTGAGCTTATCATATAGAAAAGTCCTTAAAATCTTATAAGAATGAATTGAATAAGCTTTAGAAAGCTTATAGGAATCGATCTTTAAGCTTTTTAGGAGTTTTGAGATTAATAAGCTAAGGTAATAAGCTCAACAGATTAGCTTATTTGATTAAGATAACTTTCGAAAAGAAAAACTAACCAATAAGCCAAAACATTAAGCAAACCACAATTCATTAAGTTAAACCATATTTGTTACAATATCTCAATAAGCTCTCAAGTTAATCTTGTTACAATAAGCCAGAAAAATGAAATAAGCTAAATTCTAATTTCTAATAAGCTAAAAATGAATGAGTAAAAACTAAAACTAAATTTCATAATGATCCAAAACTAGAGGGGAGAGGCCTATTTATATCAAAATGTGGGGGGCACTTTTGTAAATTTTGCCTAATGATTACATCATAATCAACCAATGATTGGCGTTGGAAATGCCACATCGTACTAAAAAATGTAGAAAATACAATGGAAGTCAAACACGTTTGATTCTTCTTAAGCTTCACTTGTACGCCACATTTCATCCATTTAATTTTTGCATAACAAATTGAAAGTTGTATAAAGTTTCTCCTCCCTGTGTAGCCCTTCTATTCGTCCTCCCAATTTAAGTGTGAAGACACGTGCTATAGTTTTATTTAATTTCGCAACACGTGACCTGACGTCATGCATGCATCGTCAATCCATTTCTTATGTATTGATTCGGTTTTATTATTCTTGTTGGGCTTTAATTGTTAGGCCTATGCTAGCTTGGGCTGGCCCGACCCATAAATGGGTTACGGGCTGGCCCAATAAGATCCGAGGGCACTGTTGGACTCGTTTTCTCGTGCTCTTTCCAATGGCATGCTCTGGTACTTTTCACGACTTTGTCTTGATCTTGATTATTAAGCACTCTTGATCGAGATGAACCCGTAATTACCCGTTTTTGCTTAGTTTTCAATCCGTTTTACCTACAAGACATAAAAATACCAAATAAACATATTTGCTATATAATTAAGCATATTTAGCATTTTTAGTCCGATTAATAGTGTTTTATAAGGTATAAAGGATGTGTGTTTTAGCACACATTAGAATTCCACAAAAGCTACTAGCATTTGAAAATATCCTCGAACAAAATCCAAATTTGCGTGATAAAGTAGTTTTGCTTTAGCGAAAGCATATACTTTATCGTTCTTGACAGGATCACTCTTCATGCATCCACTCCTCCTGTAACACCCCCAAAAATACAACAATGCAGCGGAATACCACATGGGGTGCTACTTCATAATACACAGCGCTAGATACA
>BQNB010135453.1:0-18155 GCA_026074375.1 Tanacetum coccineum | reverse complement strand
GCCCAATGGGCTCCCACTTTGGGCCGGCCCATTTGACTTTTTTTTTTGTTTTTCTTTTTCTTTAATTAGGCAACTTTAAAAAAATTGCTCGGCTATGCTACAGTGCTCGGCCCAATGGGCTCCTACTTTGGGCCGGCCCATTTGACTTTTTTGTTTTTGTTTTTGTTTTTCTTTAATTAGGCAACTTTAAAAAAATAAAAATTGCTAGGCACAAAATAGGAAACAAAATTACAAAAGTACTTATTTACTCGGATCAAAAAATATCCGCGACATGAGACCAAAAACATAAGCCCATATAAATAAAAATAAACTATTAAACATGAGACCGAAAAAATAAACCCGCACAAAATAATATATAAAAAATTGCTCGGCACAAAATAGGAAACAAAATTATAAAAAACACAAACAATTAAACATGGAGACCGAAAAAATAAATACGCACAAAATAATATAAAAAAAATTGCTCAACACAAAATAAGAAAAAATAATACAAAATTATTGATTTATTCAGATAAAAAAATACCCTTGACATGACGCCTAACACATAAGCCCGTATAAAAAAAACTATTCAACATGAGACCGGAAAAATAAACTCGCACAAAATAAATAAATTAAAAAAAAATTAACGCCTCGCATCAATTAACGCCCCGCATCAACGCGCAAGCAATCATACTTAACACATATTTACCTAAATCTCATAAAAAATAACCCAAATAGCAAAAAAAACCCTTTAAATATAAGGCCCAACAAATAAGCCCATATAAGAAAAAAAACAAAGTATAAAAGTTGAGACAGAAAAATAAACGCCCCGCAGCATCGCGCTGGCAATCACGCTTGTTACATCTAAATAGTTACTTTTAAAAGTTATACTTAGAATGATATCTGAAATACATCATAATCAAATATATACTTTAAGTAATTATAAGTAAATATTACAGTGTATTAATATAAACAAGTTTTGAGAAAATAACGTGTTGTTAGCTGCAAGAATGTTTGATTGCAACAAAGAACAGAAGCAAAGAACCACTTTTATTTTCAACTAAAAAGAAGAGAGACATGAAATTACCTTTTTTTTCTAACGCAAAATATTTACTCCCTCCGTCCCAAAATTATTGTCCTCCGACAAAAAACACACAGTTTAAGAAAAGTGCATTTATTACTGCTTTCTCTTTCTTACTTTTTGACATAATGACAGTTTTACCCTTAACTAATTAATTAAAGTCTTCTTTAAAGTTTGTAATAATAATTTCAAACAAGGGTAATATAGTAAACTTCATCAAGATTCCATATCTATTTTTAGTAGTGGACAATTAATTTGGGACATCCTAAAAAGGAAACATGGACAATAAAAATGGGACGGAGAGAGTAGTTAAATCCTGATAAATGGTTGGTATTTATGTGAGCATCTTATTTGAGTCAGATTTTTACTTGAGTTAGAGCTCAAACTATAATGAAAACTAACTATAAAGCTAATTAAGCTCTATCAAAAAAGAAATCAACCGATAAGTCCTGCTATGAGTTGTGGCACGTTAGGTGCACGTGAATCTCTCTCAAATCATAACAGACTTTCTCACCAAACTTAGTTTAAATACCTTGCACTCGTATTTCATTTTCTAGCTTTGTAATTTTACTTTCTCTCTCATTTTCTCTCTGTAATTATTTGTGTAACAACTTCATAACAACTTGTAACAAACTCTCCTTCATTGATAATTGTAAAAAAACACAATCTAAGCAGTTTTATGACAAATCAAATCTTAATTTGACAACACAAACTCAAAAATGATCTCAATCAGTATATCAAATTGTTAGGAATCGAGAAAAGACTCAGTCACTCCTAAAATACATAGCTCGTAAGTCTTAGATAGTTTTTGGAACTTTATCAAGCCAGGTGGGCCAAAGCCCATAGAAAGCCCACAAGGCCTCATGTGGCCGCGACTTATAGTGAGTATAAGTATCCTCTCCATAGTTTGGAGAGGGTGTTGGTTGGTTTCATTTCTTACACACTAATTAATCTAATATTCTCTCTTTCTTTCTCTCACTAGAAACCTTCCTTCCATCTCTTTCTCTCTCTAGTTTCTTATTGATTGGTTAAGTGGTTAGGTACAATAACATATTCTACAATTGGTATCAAGAGTCATGGGGTGATTTAGAAGGTTTAGTGTGTGTTTTATTTTTATTTTTTTGTTGCGTCATTCGGTTCGAACCACCAAAAAGATTTTCATCTTTTTGGCTGTTCAAAAACCGTAAAGCTTTAATCTTTATTCTTATTTTATCCTAGTATAAGATAGTTGTACAAGAAAAACCTTGAAAACATATCAAAAGTTTGATCTTTTAAGGGTTTTGGTTCGAAAAGTGTTTTGTACTCAAAATCTTGATTTCAATTTTTTTTTGTTAAAAACTTTAAAGTTTGTATTTTTAAGGTTCTACTAGTCTTAGGATAGTAAGTTGTACAAGAAAAATCGAGTAAAAACGTCAAATAGTGTGTTTTTAAGTGTTTTTGAAAAAGTGGGTTTCGGTGTGCTAGGCGAATTATACATAGTCTCTTCTAGGCGAATTATACGTTGGTTCCATCAGGCGAATTATACAATTTCATTAGGCGAATTATACGGTTTTTGCCTTCGGCGAATTTGATGCGTATTTTCTTTTAAATAATTATTTACAAAGTTTTAAATTTATAAAAGTCGTTTCACCTTACAGCGCAAATAACGGGGATGAGATACCCGAATCCTGTGAGTAGTATAGTTTTGGTAATCCGAGGTCGTCCCAAGAGATAACGGCGGTTACCAAATCTGAGTTTAATTGGTTGTACATTAAAAGCAGTTTTGGAATAAGTGAAATTGTAAAAGGAACGAAACTTAAGAAATAAACTAAGTATGATTTGAAGAGAAGGAGATACAGTCCTAATTACTTTTTAATTAACTTAATGATTCATTTTGTTCTACTATATGGAAAAACAAGGATTGAATGGTCATCTAATCCTCACTAACTTCGCGAATCCTAGCATACTGGTCATACTAACCGGAATTTAATCCCTACAGTGATCATGCTAAGTGAGCTATCTTATTTGGGCATCTCATGGACAAAAGTATATAACCTAACCAAATAATCCTAACTTTACTAGAAATAAATGAATCATAAGGTTAATTATAAGAAAGCTTAGCCAAAATTGTATTCATACAATCATTATCATCGTCATTAATGAAGTTATGAAAACATGATAATCGAACCAAACTAGTCTGATGATGATGATGATGATCGGGACCAGATTCTTCCTTCTTAAAGGGCTAAAGAGTGCTAAAAAACGACTTAGGGAGATGTCCCAGTCGTCCCCTCAGATGGGAGGGAGAAGGATGATTGTGAAGGCTGATTTTGGCCCCTATTTATAGGTTTATGATAGTTTACGGCCTAACTGATTCGTGAGGTTACGCCGTAACCTTGCTGATGTACAAACTAAGTTTTAAAGTCTATAATACTACCGACACACTTAATATTTTGGTGGATTTTTGTAATATGGATGAAAACAGGTTATCGAGCTTAAACCTCACAAGTTATAATAAAGGGTAAATGTGCATTCGGAAAAGATTGATTCTAGTTTAGTTAAAAAAACATGTAAAAAATCTTAAAATTGGCATAAATTTTCAAATAAAACTAGAAAATCGTAGGCAAATATTAGTCAAGTGGCAATTCTACACTCATCTCCCCACTTGATTTGTACAATGTCCCTATTGTGCAGTAAGGAATTGAAATATAATGGAAATAGTAGAATTTGAACAAGACGCTCCCCTGAATTTTGCTTGATATAATGAAGAGACAACATGCTTTAAGCCATGCTTCAAGTTTTCGAGCAAAATCCACAATCACAAATATCCCATCATCATCAATGGCATGGTGTCCAACTAATCCAGATTTGAAATGTGTTCTTGTAGCCAATAATTAACCAAGCACCTCTCCATGTGCATCATCCTGTAAAAGCTGCAAGAAAACTAATACCAAAAGCATAAATCCGGCAAAAAGAAAGATACCAAAATGTACAGAATAATAATACAATCCTAACTCACTTTTGTAGAAATTACGGTTTCATTTAGCGTATGCAACAAGAATTTTAAGCCTCTTGGTGGCCCAAGTAGACGAGTGAAAGTCTTCTGAGGTTTCTGGAGACAAAAACGTACACATGTTCATTTAATTATACAAGGTTTAGCAATGTTTCAAATTTATTTTTAAGGTTTTCAGAAGAAGGTTATGGCGTAACCCCGATGGTTACGCCGTAATCATGTGATAATTTAAAAAGTTTTGGTTTGATATGTTACGGTGAAACCATAAGAGGGTTTACACCGTAAATGAAGTGATTACGGCGTAACCATAATTGTTACGCTGTAACTGCTGCTACAGTAGCAATGTTACCACATAATTACGAGTCAAGCCGGTCTTAATTTTGACCTCTTTGTTACTGGAACTTGTAAAATAAAGTGCGAAACATGCAAACCAACTAATATGCAAAATTAAAGTGAAATAAGACAAAACATAAATACAAGGATAAGCATGGGGTGCCTCCCACGAAGTGCTTGTTTTTGTTCGAGTCTCTAGCTTGACTCCACCCTTAATTACTAATAGGGTGTCCATCCATTCACTTGGGATCAAGTGTGGGTGGAAGTAGCAATAAACATCATTCGGGTGTTCATTTGCTACAGGGTAGGGAAATGATGATTTAAGACCATACCTGGAAGGAAATTTCATTTCCCTATCTACCTTATACAGTTTAGTCGATAACTTGTATGATTCAAATATTCTGTATAAGGGACTCAGTGGTTGAGTATGAATGAAAGGCTCGAGTTTAGTGATAACTGAATGCACATGTATTTCCATAAAATAAGGATATTCAACAAGGAGTCTTTCAGGATCCTCAAGATCCCTAGTAGGATCAGCCTCTTCATCGACCATGGCTACATTCAAGATCTTGTCTTCCAAAAGCTTTTCCAAAATGGGTTTAGTAGCCGGTGCTACATAATCTTCGTTAGGTGGTGTGGTGTGTAGGGTTGTTGGGATCAAAGGTTGTATAACATCTTCTATTACGTCAGGAATGTTAGGTGTAAGGAATTGCCTAATTCGTTCTACATCTTTAATCGTAATATCTCACATATCAAAAGTATCCCTATCATCTCCATCATCCTCCTGATCCTCCTCCAAATCATTATCATGTTCCCAAATACTATCCTAAAGTTTATCTTGCCCCATTCGCTTCATGTTTTCAGCTTCTATTCTAAATAAGTAATCCAAGATCTTATCAAAGTCGAAATCCTTTTTATCCACAGGAGTGTTAGGTGGGTGTGGTGGTTGAGCGAAAGATTAGGGTTTGAAACCATATGAGTGATTATTTAGTGGATTCTTATCTAGGCTTTGTTTAGCAACGTATAGATTATATTTTGCTATAGTCATATTATCATCAAATGGTTCCAATATTGATTGTTGCTCACATTGGTAGATAAGAAATAATTCTTGGGATAGGGTTGAACAGGTAGGAAACAAGGGTGTGGAGGAGTTAAGCTATGAGAATATGGATAGCTAAAAGTCTTACTCTTATTCTGGTGAAAAGAGTCAACATCCGCCTCATCATAATTAGTTGGACTTCTTCTGGATCGAACGTTATCCCATAATCGCCTTTCTTTCTCAGGTTCATAATCTAGTACCGTTAAGCGTAATTTATTATTATCTGGTTCTATTTCACGATTACCTGAAAATTAAACACAAGATACGAGTAGATTGTGCTTTTACAAGAAATTAACATTAATAAGAAATTGAAATATATATACAATACTCAATCATTTTAAAAACCTATTTAGCTCCCCAACAATGACGCCAAAAACTTGATGCATATTTTCATTTAAATAATTATTTACCAAGTTTGAAATTTATAAAACTCATTTCACCTTACAAACGCACTAACGGGCAGAGAACCCGATCGTGAGTAATGTAGTTTTAGTAGATCCGAGGTCGTCCCAAGAGCTAAAAGGCGGTTAAAAATATGAGTTTAAATTGGTTGTCATGTTAAAAGCAGTGTTAGAATAAAAGATCGGAAAACTTATAAAGAATGAAACTAAGTATGATTGAAGAGAAGGGGATACGGTCCTAATTACTTTTTAATTAACTTAATGATTCACTTTGTTCTACTATATAAGAAAAAAAAACCCCAAGGGGAAAATTGGATTGGGTCATATAATCTCACTAACCTCCGCGTAATCCAACATTACTTGGTTACTAACCGAAATTTTATCCCACAGATCATGGTAAGCGAGCATCATATTTGGCATTCTCATGGTCAAAGTAATATAACCAAATAGATAACCATAATTAACAAGAAATATATGAATCATAAGGATAATTAATAAGATAAGTTTAGCTAAAAATTGTATTCATACAATCAATATCATCGTCAATTAATGAAAGTAATGAAAACATGATAATCGAACCAAACTAGTATGATGATGATGATCGGGACCAGATTCTTCCTTCTTGAAGGGTTGGAGAGTGCAGAAAAATGACTTAGGGAGATGTCTCAGTCGTCCCCTCATATGGGAGGGAGAAGGATGATTATGAAGGCTGATTTTGGCCCCTATTTATAGGTTTCTGATAGTTTACGGCGTAACTAATTCGCGAGGTTACGCCGTAACCTTGCCGATGTAGACATTCCAAAATATAGGCAAAATGGACTTTATGGCGTAACTGGTTCGTTTGGTTACGCCATAACCATAACTAAGATAATAAATCTCCAACGTGGCAGGTTTATGGTGTAACTAATTTGTTTGGTTACGTCATAACCATGACGTGGCAATTTATGGCGTAATCTATTTATTTGGTTACACCGTAAACCCTTCAGCAACATTTTAGTTATTGTAATCTTGTGGCTCGTCAGTTGTGTAGGCTCTATACAAAACACAAAGATTGTATGATGATTTCTTTCTCTATCAAGGCCGCTTGAATCAACTTCAAAGGAGTTAGTGATGAAAGAAGTTAATGAGTCAAAATACTAGAGCATATTTCCTGAAGTATCACAGGAGCATTTCTTCTTCGGCTTTGTTTTCGTTTATAGTAACTCCAAATCATAAGCGGATTTTCCTTTTATAAATTATTCTTTTGTAGAAGTATCCATTAATCACGTCTTTTCACTCCAATGCCTAGTTTAGTGTCCAATTCTTGCGTTTCTTGCCAAATGCTTGCATTTTACCTGAAAACAACAAAATAACAGTAAATGTATCAAATTTCAATATTTATATGATAATTGAAAGTAATTTTAGGGGAAAATTGACACTAAAAAGTATCAAATATTTGATGTTATACATCAATATTTGTACTCTTTTTAGTGTCAATTTTCCCCTAAAAAAAATAATTACAATTACTCCTATAAATGTTGAAATTTGATACATTTACTGTTGTTTGTGTTTTCAGTGTAAAATGCATGTATTTGGCAAGAAACAATGAATTGGCAACCAATAAATAGGCATTGGAGCGAAAAGTCGCGATTAATGGATACTTCTACATAGATTTAATATTTAAAAGGAAAATACGCTTATGATTTGGGAGTTTACTTAAACGAAAAACAAAGCCGAAGAAGAAATCTACTGTGATACTTCAGGAAATATGCTCTAGTATTTTGACCATAACTTCTTCATACTAACTCTTTTGAAGTTGATTCAAGCGGCCTTGAATAGAGGAAAGTAATATCTACATCTTTTGTGTTTTGGGTTAGAGCCGTATCACAACTGACGAGCCACAAGATTACAATAACTAAAATGTTGCTGAAGGGTTTACGGTGTAACCAAATAAATAGATTACGCCATAAATTGCCACGTCATGGTTATGACATAACCAAACAAATTAGTTACACCATAAACCTGCCACGTTGGAGATTTATTATCTTAGTTATGGTTATGGCGTAACCAAACGAACCAGTTACGCCATAAAGTCCATTTTGCCTATATTTTGGAATGTCTACATCGGCAAGGTTACGGCGTAACCTCGCGAATTAGTTACGCCGTAAACTATCAGAAACCTATAAATAGGGGCCAAAATCAGCCTTCATAATCATCTTATCCCTCCATATGGGGGCTCGTCTGATCGACATCTCCCTAGTCCTTTTTTCTGACTATCAAACCTTCAAGAAGGAAGTATCTGGATCCCGATCCATCATCATCATACTAGTTGGTTCGATTATATGTTTTCATTACTTTCATTATTTCGACGTTTATATTGATGTATGAATACAATTTTTAGCTAAACTGATCTATTAATTATCCTTTTGATTCATTATTTCTTGTTAATTATGTTATCTACTATTGGTTATATTACTTAGACATGAAAAGCCACATATATATGATGCTCGCTTACCATGACCCGTGGGATAAAATTTCGGTTAGTATGACCAGTATGTTGGGATTCGCGAGGTTATTTGAGGATTAGATGACCATTCATCCTTGTTTCTCTTATATAGCTAGATCAAAGTGAATATTTATGTTATTTAAGTATAAAGTAATTAGTTGACCGTTTTCCCCTTCTCTTCAAAATAATATCTTAGTTCAGTTCTTTTAAGTATCTTCGTTATTTTTATTCTATACAATGCTTTTTAACTGACAAACCAATTTAAATATATTTTTAACCGCCATTTTAGCTCTTGGGACGACCTCGAATCTACTAAAAAACTACATTACTCCACGATCGGTTCTCTGCCGTCTAGTGCGTTTGTATGGTGAATGGAGTTTATAAATTTCAAATCTTGGTAAATTATTATTTAAAAGAAAATATATGCTTCTAGTTTTTTGGCGACACTTGTTCGGGGAGCTAAATAGGTTTTAAATTTGAGTTTTGTATTATATTTCAATTTCCTTATTATTTATTTTCTTGTAACATGCACAAATACTCGTTATCCTTGTGTTTAAATTTCAGGAATCGTGGAATTGGAAATAGATCTGATATTAATACTTGAGCTTATCGGGTACTGTAGATTATAGAACCTGAGAGAAAGGCGATTATGGGTTTAACGTTCGATCCAAGAAGAAGTCCAACTAATTAGATGGAGTGGATGTTTGGACTCTTTTTCACCTAGAATAAGAGTAAGATTTTAGCATATCCATATTCTTATAGCTTATCTCTCCTCAACCTTGTTTCCTACCTGTTAACCATATCAAAGAATTATTTCTTATATACCAAGGTGTCGCAAACAATAAGGTCATTGATAATATGACTATAAGCAAAAATTTAATCTATACGTTGTAAAATAAGCCTAGATAAGAATCCATAAATAATCACTCATATGGTTTTGCAAACCTAATCTTTCGCTCAACTACCACACCAATCTAACACTCCTGTGGATAAAAAGGATTTCGACTTTGATAATTTCTTGGATTACTTATTTAGAATAGAAGCTGAAAACATGAAGCGAATGGGGCAAGATAAACTTCGGGATAGTATTTGGGAACATGATAATGATTTAGAGGAGGATCAGGAGGATGATGGAGATGATAGGGATACTTTTGATATGTGAGATATTACGATTAAAGATGTAGACGAATTAGGCAATTCCTTACACCTAACATTCCTGACGTAATAGGAAGATGTTTTATACAACCTTTGATCCCACATCCTACACACCACACACCTAACAAAGTATGTAGCACCGGCTACTTAAACCCATTTGAAAAAGCTTTTGGAACGACAAGATCTGAACTGTAGCTATGGTCGATGAAGAGGCTGACCTACAGGGGGGGATTCTTGAGGGATCCTGGAAATGACTCCTTGTTGTATATCCATTATTTTATGGAAATACATGTGCATTCAGTTATCACTAAACTCGAGCCTTTCATTCATACTCAACCACTGAGTCCCGTATACAGAATATTTAAATCATACAAGTCATCGAATAAACTGTATAAGGTAGATAGGGAAATGAAATTTCCTTCCAGGTATGGTCTTAAATCATCATTTCCCTACCCTATAGCAAATGAACACCCGAATGATGTTGATTGACTTATTTCCACCACAATTGATCCCAATAGTGAATGGATGGACACCCTATTAGTAATAAGGGTGGGAGTCAAGCTAGTGACTAGAACATAAACAAGCACTTGTGGGAGGTCAACACCATGCTTTTCCTTGTATTTATGTTTTGTCTTATTTCCACTTTAATTTTGCATATTGGTTGGTTTGCTTGTTTCGCAATTATTTTACAAATTACCAGTAACAAGAGGTCAACAATTAAGACGGCTTGACTCGTAATTATGTAGGTAACATTAGTACTACTGTTGTAGCAGTGTCTACAGGTAACAATATGGTTACGCAGTTTATTCAAATTCATTTACGGTATAGTAACCTCTTATGGTTTCACCGTAACATATCAAACCAACTTTTTAAATTACACATGATTACGGCCGTAACATCGGGGTTTTACGCCAGTAAAACCTTCTTCTGGAAAACTTAAAAATAAATTTGGAAACATTGCTAAACCTTGTATTAATATATTGAAACATTGTGGGTACGTTCTCATGGAAACCCTCGCCGAGGGACTTCATCGGTCTACTTGGGCCACCAAGAGGCTTAAAATTCTTGTTGCATACGCTAAATGAAACCGTAATTTCTACAAAAGTGAGTTAGGATTGTATTATTATTCTGTACATTTTGGTATCTTTCTTTTTGCCGGATTTATGCTTTTGGTATTAGTTTTCTTGCAGCTTTTACAGGATGATGCACATGGAGAGGTGCTTGGTTAATTATTGGCTACAAGAACACATTTCAAATCTGGATTAGTTGGACACCATGCCATTGATGATGATGGGATATTTGTGATTGTGGATTTTGCTCGAAAACTTGAAGCATGGCTTAAAGCATGTTGTCTCTTCATTATATCAAGCAAAATTCAGGGGAGCGTCTTGTTCAAATTCTACTATTTCCATTATATTTCAATTCCTTACTGCACAATAGGGACATTGTACAAATCAAGTGGGGAGATGAGTGTAGAATTGCCACTTGACTAATATTTGCCTATGATTTTCTAGTTTTATTTGAAAATTTATGCCAATTTTAAGATTTTTTACCATGTTATATTTTAAACTAAAACTAGAATTAATCTTTTCGAATTGCACATTTACCCTTTATTATACTTGTGAGGTTTAAGTCGATAACCTAATCCTTCATCCATATTACAAAAAATCCACAAAATATTAAGTGTGCTCCTTGGTAGTATTATAGACTTTAAAACTAGTTTGTACATCAGCAAGGTTAGGACGTAACCTCACAGAAATAGTTAGGACGGTCTTTAAAACTATCATAAACTATAAATAGGTGGCCCGAAATCAGCCTTTCACAATTCATCCTTCTCACTCCATCTGAGGAGGGGTGACTGGGACATTCCCTATGTCGTTTTCTTAGCACTCTTTAGCCCTTTAAGAAGAGAATCTGGTCCTGATCATCATCATTTCTTATCAGGACAGTTTGGTTCGATTAACATGGTTTTCATTACCTTTCATTAATTGACGCCCATGATAATGATTGTATGAATACAATTTTTGGCTAAGCTTATCTTTTTATTATCCTTATGATTCATTTTATTTTCTTGTTAATTAGGACTATTTGTTTGGTTATATTTCTCGTGACAATGTCGAATGCCAAATATGATGATTCACTTTCGCATGATATGTAGGATTAAAAATTTCCGGTTTTAGTATGACCAGTATGCTAGGATTCGCGAAGTTAGTGAGGATTAGATGACCATTCAATCCTTGTTTTCCCATATAGTAGAACAAAATGAATCATTAAGTTAATTAAAAAGTAATTAGGACTGTATCTCCTTTATTCAAATATCTTTTTTTTTTTTTTTTTTTATTTATTTTTTTTTTTTACTTAGTTTATTTCTTTAAGTTTTGTTCTTTTACAATTCACTATATTCTAAAACTGTTTTAATGTGAACTAACCAATTTAAACTTCAGATTTGTAACCGCCATTTATCTCTTGGGACCGACTCGGGATTTACCAAAACAACTATACTACTCACGATCGGGTTCTCTATCCCGTTAGTGCGCTTTGTAAGGTGATGAAACGACTTTATAAATTTAAAAACTTTGTAATAATTATTTAAAAGAAAATACGCATCAAATTCGCCGAAGGCAAAAACCGTATAATTCGCCTAATGAAATTGTATAATTCGCCTGATGGAACCAACGTATAATTCGCCTAGAAGAGACTATGTATAATTCGCCTAGCACACCGAAACCCACTTTTTCAAAAACACTTAAAAACACACTATTTGACGTTTTTACTCGATTTTTCTTGTACAACTTACTATCCTAAGACTAGTAGAACCTATGAAATAAACTTTAAAGTTTTTAACAAAAAATAAATTGAAATCCATGATTTTGGATGTACCAAAACACTTTTCGAACCAAAACCCTTAAAAGATCAAACTTTTGATATGTTTTCAAGGTTTTTCTTGTACAACTATCTTATACTAGGATAAAATAAGAATAAAGATTAAAGCTTTACGGTTTTTGAACAGCCAAAAAGATGAAAATCTTTTTGGTGGTTCGAACCGAATGACGCAACCAAAAAATAAAAATAAAACACACACTAAACCTTCTAAATCACCCCATGACTCTTGATACCAATTGTAGAATATGTTATTGTACTAAACTCTTAACCAATCAATAAGAAACTAGAGAGAGAAAGAGATGGAATGAAGGTTTCTAGTGAGAGAAAGAAAGAGAGAACATTAGATTAAGAACTATGTAAGAAATGAAACCAACCAACACCCTATCCAAGCTATAAAGAGGGTACTTATACTCACTATATGTCGTGGCCACATGAGGCCTTGTGGGCTTTCTATTAGCTTTGGCCCATCTAGCTTGATAAAGTTCCAAAAACTATCTAAGACCTACGAGCTATGTATTTTTTAGGAGTGATCGAGTCTTTTCTCTGATATTCCTAACAATTTGATTATACTGTTTGAGATCATTTTTGAGCTTTGTGCTTGTTAAATTTAAGATTTGACTTTGTCAATAATCTGCTTAGATTGTGGTTTTTTACAAATTATCAATGAAGGAGAGTTTGTTACAAGTTGTTATGAAGTTGTTTACACCAAATAACTTACATAGAGAAAATGAGGAGAGAAAGTAAAATTACAAAGTTATGAAAATGAAAAACGAGTGGAGGTATTTTAAACTAAGGTTTGTGAGAAAGTCTGTTATGATTTGAGAGAGATTCACGTGCACCTAACGTGCCACAACTCATAGCAGGACTTATCGGTTGATTTCTTTTTTGATAGAGCTTAATTAGCTTTATAGTTAGTTTTATTATAGTTTGAGTCTCTAACTCCGAGTTAAAAATCTGACTTAAATAGGATGCTCAATAAATACCAACCATTTATAGGATTTAACTACTCTCTCCGTTCCATTTTCTGATTGTCAATGTTTCCTTTTTTAGGAAAATGTCCCAATTAATGTCACTACTAAAAATATATATGAATTCTTGATGATGTTTACTATACTACCCTTGTTTAGAAATTATTATTACAAACTTTAAAGAAGACTTTTTAATTAGTTAAGGGTATAACTGTCATAGTCAAAAAAGTATGAAAAAGAGAAAGCAGTAATAAATGCACTTTTCTTAAACTGTGAAGCGAATGGGGCAAGATAAACTTCAGGATAGTATTTGGGAACATGATAATGATTTGGAGGAGGATCAGGAGGATGATGGAGATGATAGGGATACTTTTGATATGTGAGATATTACGATTAAAGACGTTAGAAGTATTAGGCTAATTCCATAACCTTAACATTCTGACGTAATAGAAAGATGTTATACAACCTTTGATCCCAAACACAAACCCTAAACACCACACCAATATAACGAAGATTATGTAGCACCGGCTACTAAACCATTTTGAAAAGCTTTTGGAAGACATGATCTTGAAATGTTAGAGCCATGGTCGATGAAGAGGCTGATCCTACTAGGGATCTTGAGGAGCCTGAAAGACTCCTTGTTGAATATCCTCATTTTATGGAAATACATGTGCATTCAGTTATCACTAAACTCGAGCCTTTCATTCATACTCAACCACTGAGTCCCTTATATAGAATATTTGAATCATACAAGTCATCGACTAAACTATATAAGGTAGATAGGGAAATGAAATTTCCTTCCAGGTATGGTCTTAAATCATCATTTCCCTACCCTGTAGCAAATGAACACCCGAATGATGTTTATTGCTACTTCCACCCACACTTGATCCCAAGTGAATGGATGAACACCCTATTAGTAATTAAGGGTGGAGTCAAGCTAGAGACTCGAACAAAAACAAGCACTTCGTGGGAGGCACCCCATGCTTATCCTTGTATTTATGTTTTGTCTTATTTCACTTTAATTTTGCATATTAGTTGGTTTGCATGTTTCACACTTTATTTTACAAGTTCCAGTAACAAAGAGGTCAAAATTAAGACCGGCTTGACTCGTAATTGTGTGGTAACAATGCTACTGTAGCAGCGGTTACGGCGTAACAATTATGGTTACGCCGTAATCACTTCATTTACGGCGTAAACCCTCTTATGGTTTCACCGTAACATATCAAACCAAAACTTTTTAAATTATCACATGATTACGGCGTAACCATCGGGGTTACGCCATAACCTTCTTCTGAAAACTTTAAAAATAAATTTGAAACATTGCTAAACCTTGTATAATTAAATAAGACATTGTGGGTTTGTTCTCTGAAAACCCTACCGAGTCTTACACAACGTCCACTTGGGCCACCAAGAGGCTTAAATTTCTTATTGCATACGCTAAATGAAACCGTAATTTCTACAAAAGTGAGTAAGGATTGTATTATTATTTTGTACATTTTGGTATCTTTCTTTTTGCCGGATTTATGCTTTTGGTATTAGTTTTCTTGCAGCTTTTACAAGATGATGCACATGGAGAGGTGCTTGGTTAATTATTGGCTACAAGAACACATTTCAAATCTGGATTAGTTGGACACCTTGCCATTCATAATGATGGGATATTTGTGATTGTGGATTTTGCTCGAAGAAGCAAACTTGAAACATGGCTTAGAGAATGTTGTCTCTTCATTATATCAAGCAAAATTCAAGGGAGTGTCTTGTTCAAATTCTACTATTTCCATTATATTTCAATTCCTTACTGTACAATAGGGACATTGTACAAATCAAGTGGGGAGATGAGAGTAGAATTACCACTTGACTAATATTTGCCTTCGATTTTCTAGTTTTTTTGAAAATTTCTGCCAATTTAAGTTTTTTTACATGTTTTTTTTAACCTAAACTAGAATACAATCTTTTCTGAATGACAACTTACCCTTTATATTACTTGTGTAGCGTTTAAGCCTGATGATCCATTTTCATCCATATTACAAAAAATCCACCAAATATATTAAAGTGTGCCTGGTAATTTTTGCTAGCTTTGAACTTAGCTTGTACTCATTTTTCGAGACCTCATTGATTAGCAAGGAATGAATGGTCTCGAGAAGGCAATTTAGGAATTCATCGAAATAGACCCATATGTATGTGTTTATCGACTTGTTACACTGACTTGTCGAACTCCCGTGATAAAAAGCTTTTGTTGCACTAATTATTAGTGCAAGATACCCCTAGATCACCCTTGTTGAGCCAATCTGTGTTTTCACCCATATTATATGTTTCGTTACATCATTTCACCTTAGCCAACCCTGTAGCCTATATTTATCTTTGTGTTGAAATTTCTGGCTACCAAAGTCCATGGTTCGGGAAAATGGTTCGAAGATTGGCACTTACTTTGATGATATATCATTCTGATCATGGAAGACCCCCCCCCCCCTCGGGTATTATCACTTTTGATATTGTTTATCTCAAGTGGGGGATATGTTATATGTGATATACAGGATTATTGTTAACAAAAACTAGAAAAAATTATGAATAAAATCTGATGTTGTTACGATGTTATTAAATACAAATAAGTAAAAAGGTGGTGCAACTATAAGCCACCTAGTGACTTTAGGGATAGTGCAACTATAAGCCATCCGATGTATAAAGGTGGTGCAACTATAAGCCACCTAGTGAAGAATGGGTTAGCATGCTCTGCAAGATCTCATTATTAGCTAACCTATATGATGGATATTATAAGATTTTTTGCACTTGAGACTTGGAAATTGGTTAGACAAGTGCCGGTTATGAATACTTAGTATTTTTTTGACTATTTGTTTTGTGTTAACAAAAATAAAATGTGGTATCTCCATGTTATCCTAACCCTTTACTATCACCCAAATAAACATGTTTTTTGTCACCTAAGTTGTCTTTAACAATTGTTTAGACCCTAATTCTGAATGGTGCAGTTTGTGTACTTTCTATGCTTATGATAGAATACATACTATGACTGTGCAAATGAGCGATCACCTCGAAAAAGAAACACTTAGACTAGTTGAGAGTTGTGAGTGAATTTTGATCCCCTTTTTGTGAGGTGTTCGGCTTTGATATTTTCTAGCATAAGTCTTTTATAAATTCATTTCTTTGAGTTAAATCAGAGAAATCTTTTTATGAATTATTCTAACAGGTCTACTTGAGGGCAAGCAGAAGTCAAGTGGTGGGGGGGTATTTGATAACATCAAATATTTGATACTTTTTAGTGTCATTTTTCCCCTAAAACACTTGCAGTTATCCTATAAATATTGGAATTTGATACATTTACTGTTATTTTGTTGTTCTCAGGTAAAATGTAAGTATTTGGCAAGAAACGCAAGAATGGAACTAATCTAGGCATAGGAGTGAAAGACGTGATTAATGGATACTCTACAATGAATATATATAAGAAGCTATCCCGCTTGTGATATGGATAGTTACTATAAAAGGAATGAAGCGAAGAAGAATGCTAATTTGATACTTGGAAATATGCTCTAGTATTTTGACCATAACTTCTTCATACTAACTCTTTTGACGTTGATTCAAGCAGCCTTGAATAGAGGAAAGGTTTATCTACAACTTTCGTGTTTTGGGTTAGAGCTGGATCACAACTGATGAGCTACAAGATTGCAATAACTACAATATTGTTGAAGGGTTTACGGTGTAACCAAACAAATAGATTATGCCATAAACTTGCCACGTCATGGTTACGGCGTAACCAAACAAATCAGTTACGCCATAAACCTGCCACGTTGGAGATTTATTATCCTAGTCATGGTTATGGCGTAACCAAACGAATCAGTTACGCCGTAAAGTCCATTTTGCCTATATTTTGGAATGTCTACATCAGCAAGGTTACGACGTAACCTCACGAATCAGTTAGGCCATAAACTATCAGAAACCTATAAATAGGGGCCAAAATCAGCCTTCACAATCATCCTTCTCCCTCCCATCTGAGGGGACGATTGGGACATCTCCCTAAGTCGTTTTTTAGCACTCTTTAGCCCTTTAAGAAGGATGAATCCAGTCCCGATCATCATCATCATACTAGTTTGGTTCGATTATCATGTTTTCATTACTTTCATTAATTGACGATGATATTGATTGTATGAATACAATTTTTGGCTAAGCTTATCTTATTAATTATCCTTATGATTCATTTATTTCTTGTTAATTATGATTATTTGTTTGGTTATATTACTTTGACCATGAGAATGCCAAATATGATGCTCACTTACCATGATCTGTAGGACAAAATTCCGGTTAGTATGACCAGTATGTTGGGATTCGCGAGGTTAGTGAGGATTAGATGACCATTCAATCCTTGTTTTCCTATATAGTAGAACAAAATGAATCATTAAGTTAATTAAAAAGTAATTAGGACTGTATCTCCTTCTCTCTAAATCATACTTAGTTTATTTCTTTAAGTTTTCATTCTTTTATAATTCACTTATTCTAAAACTGCTTTTAATGTGACAACCAATTTAAACTCAGATTTGTAACCGCCCTTTAGCTCTTGGAACGACCTCGGATTTACCAAAACTACACTACTCACGATTGGTTTTTGAATAAAGATTAAAGCTTTATGGTTTTTGAACACCCAAAAGATGAAAATCTTTTTGGTGGTTCAAACCGATTGACACAGCAAAAAAATAAAAATAAAACACACACTAAACCTTCTAAATCACCCCATGACTTTTGATACCAATTGTAGAATATGTTATTGTACCTAAC